>LD688935.1:3147386-3157870 GCA_003118335.3 Papilio memnon
AAAAACAACTGATATAGTACCTTTCAAAGAAAGTACCAGTGAAAAAATTTCACTATGCCTCATCTATATATTTTTTAATCTTTGGATGTATCACATCAAATAGCGGGTATACAATACCTTTAGTTCCTCATTCTCCTGGTACAAGTCTGGTGCCTCATCAGGCACTAGGCCAATACCGTTGAGTGAGGAAGAGGCAGGGACACCTCGAGCACGTGCCCGACTGTCCCAAGTGTCCCCCGTTCCTCGGATCACTCTGACCACCTAACATTAACAAACTGTTAATTACCCTAATTAAAAATAGCGTCGGTGGCTCAGGGGTTTAAACACTTGTCTTGTAACCGACGGTCTTGTGTTCGAATCTCGCCATATATCAATGTGATTTTCGAATTTCTGTTATATTTTACCCGACGTTCTTATGGTGAAGGAAAACATTTAAATATGATTATTTCACATACCTTTGGGAAAAAGACTAACAGGATTGTAGTTGATGTAGACAATTGTGTTCTTATGAAACCGAGAAGGTATTTCATATCAGGTCCCGCGTGAGGCAAAATTAATAAACTAAAAAGAAGTTTATAATAGGTTAAACACTGGATCCTAAAATTAAAAGGAAATTATAAGGTACTAGCCCGTTGCTGGCGACTTCCGACTTGAAATTAAAAAAAATATAGCCTATGTTACCCACTAATAATGTAGCTTTTTTATGGTGACAGAATTTTTAAAATTGGCTTAGTAGTTTTTGTGACATTTCAACATAAAAATTCAAATCTGTCCCCTTTATAATATTAGTATAGATTAATACTTACTGCATTGTTATCATAAATGAATTAACTGTGAATATATTGTAAATAGCATAGGAAATAAGACGAGCCTCATTGTAGAGACTCTCAGCATGTCTAACTCGGTAACAAACTCTCACACCCCACAGTAGAAATAGAATTTCACCTGAAATACATTATTTTATTAATTTATGAACAATAATTAATTAAAAAATATGTATGGATTTTAAGTCTATTTCATATATCTATTAGTATAATCTGATTTTGTTACAATAAAAGTAAATATATGGCTCTAGAAAGATATGTAAGCAATTTTTATTTTATTTTAACAATTTTTCTTTTCTTTTCTTTGATAATTAAAGTTAATGGCATAAATTATTTATTACCTATCGCTAAACTGTGATCCCACCAATTGTATGTGCATTGCTTGAATTTTAATCCTGTATCATCAGTTATCTGCAAACAGACAAAATCTTTTATAAAAAAATATAATAACTACGGATGTCATTATTTAAAAAAAATATCTTTTCATCATTCTTTCATTATTGATGTTTGAATATATCAACAATTTTGTATTAAATGAGTATCTTTTCCCATATGGCTTCATCCGCATGAAATTCACAAATGACAACAAAGGCCTTTGACATTGAATAACAATTACCGTTACTATGGCAACCTTGCTTCTTTGATATTGTCAGCTAGTAATTTTTGTCCCTTTCCCACATGACGGTTTTTTTTTCAAATTATTTACTCCCTTAGCTTGCTATTAAGCGTGAAAATATATAGCCTAAAAAAATATACTGTGATTGCTGACATGCTACCTAAGTAGTGCGTGTTTACGCTTTATTATATTAGTATAGAAGTATAGATATAGATTATACTCACAACTTCGGCATCTGGTGGTGATGATAATGTCCATGTTCCGAGATAAACCAACATTATGAGAAGAATGGGCGCCATCCACTGCAGTAACTGCTTATCAGTTAACTTCAACTTGTGTGCAGACTTAACTCGGTAAGTTAGTGAAACTCTACGAAACAAAAATTTAAATCATTCTTAGACAAATCTACTAATTACCATTTAAACTATAACTATACCAGTTTTTGCCCGCGACTCCATACGCGTGGAATTAAAAAAAAACAAAAGTACCCTGTGTTATTCCAGAATATCCCCTACATCTATGCCAAATTTTATCAATTTCCATTCAGCAGTTTAGTCTACAAACTCTAACAAAGATCCATTCATCTAAACTTTCGCATTTATATTAGTAAGATTTGTATACTTACCTCCAAGTTTTCATGAGTAAAGCTGTATATGTAAGGCAAAATCCCATATGCCGAGTCCATTTAGTGGCAATACATGAATATCTGTCAAGCACTGGGAATATAGCTGCCATCTGTAAAATTTTAATTTGATGTTCACTCAAAACAAATAATTATTTATTGTATGTTGAATTATCTAACATATGTACTTGAGCCCATATGAGTGTTAGTGGCTTAGGGGTTTGAGCACTTGACTTGTAATCTACAAGTCTTTAGTTCGAATCTCGCCATGTACCAATGTGATTTTCGATTTTTCGAATTTCATATGTACATAATTTACCCTGTTCTTACGGTGAAGAAAAACATCGTGATGCAACCTGCACATATCTATGAATAAATTCAAGGATATGTGTGAAGTCAACCAACCCGCCGTGGGCCAGTGTGGTTGACTATGGCCTAGTCTACCTAATTAGGCTCTGAGCCTCTCAGTGGGGACTTATTCTGATCTGGTGATGTGATGATGATATGTACTTACTTCCATATACATAATAGCACATCCCAGTAATGTAATTGAGAGGAAGACGGGGCTTGCGACCCGGATCACTTTGACGCGGCGATGATGTCTAGTGTAGAAGGTGAGGCACACTGTCAGCCCTGCACATGTCACTGATATCACCAGAAGAGATATCCTGCAATACGGTATTAAAAACAAAACAAAGATGTTTTTATTTGTGAAATAAGAATTGGAATGTTAATAATGTAAAAATAGGAGGTTGGTTCCGTAGGTCGGTTGGTTGAATAGTTGGTCCAGTTGTTCAACGAGTAGGATTTGCTTGAGTAGTTTCTTAAGTAGTAGTTGATTGAAATAGCTTTAGCTATCAATACATCACTAATTAGACAAACTGAGTACAAACAAATTACCGGAAAGGCCAGTTGTATTCAGCAAGACAAGGCTTTGGACCTTTACATGTTTCACAACCCGGCTGGCATTTCAAACAATCATAAGGTTCACTCCAGTTCTCCAAACCTCCTTCTTCATACTCTTGAAAGGCCACTGAAAACAAAGAATTTAATAAGTGAAATATTTTTCTTCTGTAACTATGCATGTAACTATAATATTTAAGTATAATCAAATTAAGAACTACAGTGTTCTTATATTTATTTTTAACATTTTGATAGCAAATAGTTTGTTTTATTACCAATATTTACTTTGATTATTACCTTCAACAAGAGAGCCATTAAATCCTTCAGGATGCTGTTGGGAATAATATCCAGGTCTGCATTTACAAATATATGACCCTCTTGCCCAACCAGCATGTCTTGCATTCATTTCTCGGTTCGGTTTATATATACACTGTAATAACAATTGTAAAAGTTAGTGGCGCTGAGTGTTTTATTTTTTTAGAGTAAATAATTATAAAACATATACCAAATACTTACAAAAGTAGTCTCATTGGGACATTTATGAGTTCCATGGAAGGAATAAATTTGATTATCATTGTCCTCATCATTCTTTGCCTCACACTGATTGATTTCTAAATTAGATATGTCTATATCCAGTGAAACAACTCCACTTAACCTGAGAAAGTGATTTTATATACAAACTTGAATAATATGAAGTCTTAAACTTCACATGTCTGGTCTATTTTAAAATTTGTTATTAGTGAAAATTATAAATCTTACCAAATATATAATTTAGCTTTACTTACCCACGGATTTTTGAAACCGGGGCTGTATATGACAATAACCAGCGTTCAGATTCGCAGCTATAATACGGGTAAGTCCACCAGCCTCCCATTGCAGCACCAGGTGGCGAAGGCATAAACTTCGACGACCTAAGCTCTTCTGTCTGGTAAGCTGATACATACCTATAAGTTATAATAATAAATATTATATGCTTAGTCCTTCTTTTTTTGTTTTAAAACGAGTTAAAGCTGTACTTTTATTTTTTAACCGGTTGTTAAAAAACAATAAACATCAACTTGTCAAAATGGATGTAAACAAAACAAATTGACATATGTTATTTCGTTCATAAACTAGAAAGTTTAAACCGGAAAAACCATATTTGTACGGTGCAATTTATTTGAATTTGAAGACATATTATATAGCTTAAGATCGTATTGTATTGAAGTCTTCAATCATGATTAACCGCCGCTTTGCGATTTCAAAAAATCAAAAAGTACCATGGGTATTCGGGATCTGGAGGGTTGTCCCTCGGCGGCGCGGGTACGGCAATTGGCTCACCCGTGCCATATCTCTCCCAAGCTATCGATCCCTCTATAATTCCATCTGGTTGTAGAACTACAGCGCGTGCTGCCACTGCGCGTTCTGCTGCACCTGCTCCCATGACTAGGCTTTGAGATACAGCCGTCAAAACATCTGAAATTGTAACAAATAGAAAGATTTTAATTAGTGATTTGTTCAACCCGAGAACTAGCTGAGTCATTATTGACTCTATTAAATATTCACTTCGAATATTACGACAATCTTATTGACTTCTATCACAGTAGCCGTCTTCTGATTTTTAGTCAAAAAACCTATAATTGCCAGAGTAAGGATTTTGTTTACAATATTTGCAAATTAAGTTAGGAGAGTTTCTTGCTGCCTTACCAGTGTTATCCAAGCTAAGCTGGTGAAGCATATTGGCAGCTAGATCAGCTCTAGCTCTAGCCGTGTCCCAGCGTGCAGCGTGCAAAGGCGCCCGCAGTCGGCCGTACCTATGGGTCACGCAGAGTGCCCCCGTGGCCCCTGTAGCCACAGCGTGCACTAAACGTAAAGATGATTCCACTTCTTCCTGGAAAATGCATTGATCTATTTATTGTTATATCTGACATTTTGTCATCGTCGAATTCGAGTACACAACGCTATTGAATACTTTCTAACTAGCGATTAGAAGTTTAGAAAGTGTGTAAATGTCTGGATTAGACTTCTTTTCACAAAAGTAAAATTATTTGTTATAACTTTTAATATAAGGATATTCTAATTATTCTTGATGCTCTTAGAACGCCGCGGTAATAAACGCTAAACTATCACAGAAGATAGAGTAATAACAATATTAACAAGGAAGTTAACATGTCTCAAAATACAGATGTGCTCAGAGCTCGCTCATTCAAAACTCGTTAGTGACATAAGCGCTCATAATTAAACTATTAGAACGCTACACTAAAACGTTAATTATGTTTAATATCAGGTGCGAATCACCTTATGCGATGGGTGGAATGTAAACTATTAATAGTCAAGAGATTAAATAAATAATAGAGTTTCACTACCAGGTTCGTAGTTAATAGTCAATTTATTGCTACGAATCCTTCGTTTCCAGAATAAGGCTTTTTAAAAAATATGAAGAATGTTTCAACCTCTACCGATATAAAAAAAATATTTTGACCCTATTTCAGAATATCTCGCTTCCTTACGATATTATGTATGTTATCAATAAAAATATTGAGGTAACAAAGTAGATTCCTTACTTTGTTAACAAGAATGAAATGAAAAGGTATTCGCAATTTTTAAATACAAATGTTCCAACTGCAATACAGTAATGTCTTTGTAAAGAATCTAGTTAATTTCATTTAAAAATCTGAAACCGTTAACCGCGCTATTATCACGAGTGGCCTCCAACGTTTCCATAATAACGTTTATTAATTCTCTTTGCTCGACACTCTCTTCAATCTTTAAACAGCTCTAAAGAGGTAGAATTTTCATTAAATTTTATCTACACAAAGTAAGTTAAAATTGATTTTTGAACATATGATTAGAGAATACCGACAAGACGGGCATAAATTAGGCTATAAAAACCGTTAAAATAGGCTAGAAAAGATAAGCTGTAAAAAATAGGCTATAAAATTGTAAAACATGCTGCAGTATGAAAACTAATGTATTGTAATTGGTGCATTTGTACATAGCTATAAGAGCTTTTGTGAATTATGCGTGCAAATAGTTGAAATTTCAGTAGGTTTATAAATTGCAAACACACAATGATGAATTGCATGGCACATTAAACATAGTACGATGAGTAGCGTATTTGCGTCAGTTCGTTGGACCGTTCATTGCGAACTAAATATATACAGCTATGATCAGCTAAGGACGAAGGTGCTTTCTATTAAAAGAATAATCCGCTATAAATTAAATTTTAACATACAACTTGTTATGCATTAATAATCTTACTTCTTACAAATATCAATGCGAAAGTTTAGATGGATGGATGTTTGTTAGAGTTTTTAGCCTAAACGGCTGAACGGATTTCAATGAAATTTGGTATAGATGTAAAGGATAATCTGGAAGAACACATAGGCTACTCACTTTTTTTTTTAATTCCACGCGGATGGAGTCGCGGGCGAAAGCTATTTGAGTAATAAATCAATGACCAAATTTTATTCGGATCACTGTATCAAATGATTGAGCGTATCTAATAGAACTATTAACAGAACACACATTGTATTATATTGTGGAATGCTTCTAATCCTAACTATATCACGTGCAACCAACAACTGCAAGTGAATTATGTAGCACGTGTTTGCGCGTATTGTGTTTACATAACCAATTTTAAAACCCATACCTAAATTAAAGCCAACGGATTTCAAGTAAACATTTCTCTATAATTATGATCTCTCATATCTATATAAGTTTCTTCTTTAAAAAACTTCGAGGAAATTTCTTATTAAGAATTTGTTACAGGCACGGAAAATACGGTAATAATAACGTAAAGCGAATATTAACAGGTAATTTTGGTTTTCAGCAACGTAATTCTTGATAACAAAAAAATTAAGACTCAGCGTTTTCATTAAAAAAATGCAATAACAAGCAGAGAGGTATTCGCAAACCACTCGAAACGATCAGATAGTCACGTTAGAGTGATTACGGTGTCGTTGATGCGCGACCCCGATGAGGGTTATTGAATAAAAGGTAAGAAAAGGTTTCTTAATGGCACTCCGAATGCGATAAACGAAATTTCGAGAAACGTGAAAAGAAATTAGAAAAATCCACCAAGAGAGATTACGTTATCAAAACCGTTATTTTATTCCACAGAATAATTGCCTTCAAGACTGTTGATTTTACAATTTGTTTTGTTCTCAATTAATAAAAAATATATATTACTCGCTTTCGCCCGTGACTCCGTTTGCATGGAATTAAAAGAAAACTTAATTAAAAGCCTAGGTGTTCTTCCAGACTATCTTATAGATCTATGCCAATTTTCATCGAGATCCATTGAACCGTTTTGGAGATGTCTCCTAATAATCATCCATTTAAACTTTCTCATTTATAATAATACTAGCTGTTCCCTTGCGGCTTCATCCGCGTGAAATTATAAAAACTTTATTTTTTGTTTACATTTCTCAAATTCACAATTGCAAATGTCAAAATGACATGATGACAAACTATTGCAATCTAGCTTCCTTGGTGTTGGCAGCAACTTTGGTCTCTTTCCCACATTAGGGTTTTTATCCAAAATATTTACCCCCTAAGTTTAATGGCGTGTAAATATATAGCTTAAAGCGTAAAGTAAGTGTAGGGCTCTTTATTAAAAAAAGAATTATTCAAAAATATGCTATAATTGTTGACATCTTAGGCAACAAAGAAGTGTGTGTTTACGCTTTATTATATTAGTATATAGAGTATAGATTAGCAGGATTATGATACCGGATGATCATTATTGTATACTCGAGGTAGTCGTCAAAGTAAAGGAGTGCTCATTTCGCAGTGTGGGCACGTGGGCCTGGCGGGATTAAATAATACACGTGGCACATACACTGAATCGAATGGAATGTAAATTAGAGTAGAAAAGATTTGTGTATTTCTTATTTTTTTTTTATTGAAGGTAACTGGAAAGGCAAGTCAGAGATATCCATATTGGACAGCTGTTGTATACTTACTCGATAGGCAGTAGCGTTGAAAGCACTCGCCGGCGGCAGCGACAGGAGGGCAAAGGGCAGAAGCAGCGCACTTGACATGCGCCGCGGCCCTCCCATCTCTGCGGACCATTCGCCCGTCGACTGTAACCTCTGAAAACAATGCAACTGGTGAAGCTATGTTATAGAACTGAAGGACAATACCTTGAATAACTTTACGTAGCTGTTTGTGTCGTTAAAAAGGTTCGTTTGTAAGTATATTTTATAAAACGAGCGCCTGGAACAGAGTCATCATATCGCCCATAAACATCTCTAACACCAGAAGATCTGTATCAGTTACATAAAAGTTTTGCATTTTTTGGCTATTTTTAAAAAATTATATTTTTGTACGCCCAGGACTTTATCAATAGTTCGATAACTTCAAAATCCGAGGCATGTTTATGTACGGAATTCGTCGTAGCCGTCAAATTCGTGGCTGAAATATTTCAGTGTTTAGGAATGCCGCTTTCCGTGTTAACGGAATTTGCCTATCATCTAACCTCTTTGTTCTTTACATTCCTAGCATTGAAATATATTTACACGGCATACATTCAAGAGGAAATAGATAAAGATCGAGTAAGAAATAGATTCAGCTCGACGAACTTCTCAACAAATTAATGAGCAATTTTAGTTGTATAGTATATACTCTATTAATTTTGACTGATTTTACATTTGTTTGCGCAAGAACATATTAGAACATTTTAATCTTAATTGTAATTAATCAATCTAATGATTCATTTTAAAAAATAAGATTTTAGACTATCCACTTATTAAAATTGAAAACACAATCCTTTTTAATCCGATTTCAACATTAAAATAATGAAATATATTAAACTAATTAGAATTGTGCATAGAAGTACCGATAGAACAGACATTGTCGCTGACTACAAAGCCGTTTATATAATTAGAGCGGGCGACGGCTAATGGAATGGAACCTGCTCTTCACGTACTTAATTAAAATTGAGCTTCAAGAGTACTGCAGTTTGTGGAACGTGGTACTTTTACAGTAACACTGATATTATTTTCTTGAGTTATTCTTAACTTCGTATATGTTTTTATACCTATAAGTTGCGAACGTATGTATCATTTATTTGAAGTGTAGATTTATTTACATTGTTGCAAATGTACAATATTATATGTACTGTCATTTTACCCTCTTGTAGCTTAAACGATTCGATTTTTTTCCCTTTCTGAATAGTACATTCAGATTTACTGGTGTTTAAAATTAACTAATTCTGATCTCTTATCCTACACGAGGCAATAGTCAATATATCTTAAAAGCTATATTGCAATAATAATGTACATATGTAACATAGTGAGTACATAAATGTCTCTGCAATGCAAATGGCAGGCGACGTTTTCCACTTATCAAGTGCTGCAAACAAGTCATTTTATGCACACGGTGTGTTGTCGACGGTCGATTGATTCCAGAAATAAAAGCGACATTTACAATACATCGTTTGTGCGTATACAAAAAATATTTCAATATAAGTACATTAATTTGTTTCAATATTATAAACTAGCTTTTGCCCGCGACTCCGTCCGCGTGGAATTATAAAACACAAAAGTGAGCAGCCTATGTGTTCTTCCAGACTATCCTCCACGTCTATACCAAATTTAATCGAAATCCGTTTACCCGTTTAGGCTACAAACTCTAACAAACATCTATCCATCCACCTGTCGAAAGGAATAAATAGTATCCTATGTCCGTCTCCTGGCTCTAAGCTCGGTGAAGCCGTTCTTGAGTTATAAATAGTGTAACTAACACGACTTTCTTTTATACTTTATTTATCGATGTGAATTCAAATTGTTTGCTCTCATCAAAGTAAAGAAATACAAATGAAATAAGAATTTTCAATGCATATTCACTATTGTAACGTAGTTTAACAATTTAATTTCGAACTGCATGCATTTATAGGTTCTCCGGTGCAATTGTTCAACACAGTTGAAGCTCACAAAGTGTTTACGAGCATATATTACTTATTAATTCTAAATTAAAACATATAGTTCAATATCTTACTTTCTATGTTTAATATAAGGTTAGTATAAGAAATTTATATAAAATAATATTATATATAAATATAAATAATATTATAAAGAGGAAAGATTTGTATTTTTGTATGTATTGAAATAACTCAAAAACTACTGGGTCGATTTTAACCGTTCTTTCACTGTTAGAAAGGTAATTTACCTGTGAGTAACATAAGCTATATATTTTTTCCACGCGGGCGAAGTCGCGAGCAACAGCTAGTTATATATAAATTATCAAATGGCAAATAAAAGCATAAAGTTTCACTACCATAAATACAATTTTCTGAAATAGTTTTCAACATGGTTGGAGCTTAATTTTTCATGCGGCAAATTTTGAAATGAATGTCGACCTACGTTGTGTATGCTTTACTGAAATTAAAAAAGCTTCTGTAATGCGTCTCGGGCCAAAAACTCGTTTTAACGCAAGTCAAAAAGAACTCTGAAACTACTAAAGCTGCAGAAAAAATTGCAAACATTTTGTTTCAAGATTATTTATATGAGCAATATAGGATGTTAGTAAATGAGTG
>LD688935.1:3158773-3173582 GCA_003118335.3 Papilio memnon
AGGCGGTCATCGAGCTGGTGAGTACCATATCCCCTAGTTTTACAATATTATGCCCTCCGGTGCATTCGTAGTACAAGGGTAGGTTGTGCAGCGGGACCCGAACCCGTTTGTACGGCACACTACCATCTTTAAACGTGTTACTTCTTTTAAAAATATTTAGTGAATATTGTGTGATTCAACTAAATGCACCACTGCTACGAAGTCGCTATTCCATCCATGGCGACTTCGTAGCAGTCTCGTAGCTCCAGCGTAGTAGTTCTGTTATAGTTTGTTAGTTGTGTCTGTGGTAGATTTCAGTGTCCTATTTCGTATCATTAATTATTTTACTTAATATTTAATGATGAAGATATATGCATAATATGTATGTATATATTTCGGTTTACTCACCAGATCAGCTCAAATCATAGCTGTGTTTGGATCTGTAAAAAAGAAAAAGACATTAGGACATTTTATACATAGAGAGACCAGATGAGAAGAAGTTCCTCGTTGCAATTTAGTACCCAATAAGTGTTATCTAAATAAGTATAAAATCTATATCTATATCTATATCTATACCTATATCTATATCTATACTAATATAATAAAGGGTAAACACACCCTTCTTTGTTGCCTAAGATGTCAGCAATCACAGCATATTTTTGAATAATTCACGCTATTAAATTTAGGGGGTGAATATTTTGGATAAAAACCCTAATGTGGGAAAGAGACCATAAGTTGCTGCCAACATCAAGGAAGCAAGATTGCCATGATTTGTTATCATGTCATGTCATTTTGACATTTGCAATTGATAGTTTGACAAATGTAGGTAAACAATGAAATAATTATTTTATAATTTCACGCGGATGAAGTCGCAAAGGAACAGCTAGTGTCTAAATAAAACAAATGACTCCAAAGTTGTCTCTTAAATAGAACGAGCTCGCACATACAGTGCCGGAAACATTAACTTCACTTAAAGGCGAGCCGGTCACTTTCAAGTGTGAACATTAAGCAACGGTGGTCTAATATTTGCTGCGGGAGCAGTTTAAATGAAACTATTGTCAATTCCCATTCTAATTTCGCCCGTCTACAAAGTTTTAAAGCTCAAGGAATAGTTTGAGTAACGTTGAACCCGCACAGTTAGGTCGTAATGTATATTTACAATATGTATATTTACAATGCGTATATTTACAATGTGTATTCTTCTTAAATCAAGGATGTATTGTTACTATTTTGTGTCTATCATCACCTCCTTGGCCTTATCCCACTCACGTAAGATCGGAACACAGAGTTTTAGAAACTTACTATGTTTTATCATATTTTATGATGGTGATATACAAGACCATATAATATTACAAAGTTTATTTTACGATTAAAAACAGTCTTGTCCCATCTGATAAACTGGTAACCCACATTCTATTAATGGCATGTAAAATATACGATTATGTGCTATTTAGTGCACCATACTACGGACATAGCTACCTCATTAGTGCTGCAATTATGTTGGGCTGTGTCAAAACGGAACGGATCTTAGAAACGATTTCACCAGCTCATAAGTACCTCTAGTTTCTTCCATATAATCTGCATGTAGAGGTACCTCTAGTCGTGTTATTAATCTGTGACAACGTCTTTTTTAGAGCGGGCGCACTTCTTTGACTAAACTATCGCACAATTGTTGTGCGATCGTCGATTGTTTTGCAGCCCATTCGACTGTTTGGTTGCAAAACTAAAAATCGAGTACTGTGCGCAAGTGCGCACTGTGCGTCCATATATGCTCATAGGAATCAAAGATAGACTAAACAGTTGTGCGATAGTTTAGTTTCAGGTGTGCACACGCTCTTACGAGATGGCTACTGGTTAATATTATGCTTTTCTTCATCTGCTTTTAGCCGTACGGCACGTCCTGTAGAATCTTAAGTCCTTAAATTTGTTTTCATAGTTTTTTTAATCATCTTAATGTCCTCTCACTTTACGGTGTAGGCGCATTGGGATTGTAACCAGGTATTTATTTTTGTCATCGCATCCTTTTTGATCATGTTATCAATGGGCCACGTAGTAAAATAAATACTTAATAAATAAAATACAGATTTGACATAATAACTTTGTTGAAACTTTAATCGCAACTTTAAAGTATAAACTTTGTATAAAAGATTACTCCATTAAAATTCATTTTTAAATGCGGAAAAGTTGTCGAAGCTTTGCATGCATAATTCAAAACAATTTTATTATGGTAATGCATTTGGTACTCGGTCATAAATTGAAAAAAGCAGTGTAACGGTTATTCGAACAACCTCATGTAATTTATGCATATGAAATTTCTTATTACCTATATACATATTTCTATTAAATAATTAAGAACAACTAGAAGTTAATCTTAGAAAATGTGTACTTAAACTTATGGTGATTGATTTCATTGTTTTAAAAAACTTAGATATCTTGTATACTCATGTTTATTTATAAATGAAAAAAAAAAATAACTATATATTGTAAAATTATAGTGAACTTTAAAAACAGGGATGAAATACGCCTTATTAAAGTAAATTTCATTTGATAAACAAAGAATGAAGGTTTTTGCTCTCTGATGATTAAAGCTGTCAGAATATACAAGCGTTAATCCATTATTTTTCAATGATTCATTTGGAGAATGCAGATCGGCGAGTGAGCAGGCTTTGGTTAATTTTTTTTCAAACGATGTTTTCGGGATCTTTATAAACGGGCTTTAGAAACATGATAGCGAGGGAGATATAGAGACTTAATAAAAATAATGAATTTCCTTAAATAAATTTATTCCTGCTACATTCATCTCTGATTTGTGAATAAATGGGTCACTTTATCGTCAGAAAAAATAATTTGCTACGTTTTCCTCGGTTAGATTTATTTCAAATTAACTTTACCTTTGTAAATTGAAAATATACTACCGTTTTTCTGTATAGAGGGTCGATTTAGATTGTTTCATTAGATTGAGCATTTCGTAAAACGTGTCGCAATATCAATTTAACGAATGTTTCCATTGTTAAAATTGGAAAAAATTAAACTGACATAATATCAGAAAAAATAGAAGTTTAAAAGAATTGAATAAGAACCAATAAGTAATCATTTAGGAATATAGTTTTAATTCGACGGAGTTTTTTGTTGAAAAAAAAACTGTTTTTTTTTGTAATGTCATATTTTTGCATATAAAATAAACTACTTCAGTAGAATTTTTTTTAATTATTTGTTCGTCACACTGGATACTATCGAATTAAGGGTTAATAAAATAGTTTCTTTCTCAAATAGCTTTGGAAGGTTAAACCAAACAATAATGTTGTAGAATCAGATTTTTATAGGATTGTTGAGGTTTACTGGGAAACAATATGCACTCGTGTGATAAGAGTCGTCTTAGTTGAGTGTAGTGGCCGCTTAGTGAGTCTCCAGTAACGTCCCATTGGGCACTGATCCAATAAAACTGGAAGGAGCTTCACACTAAAATGATATGGCATACTATAACTGTAACCCGTTCGGATTTTGTTAAATACTAGCTGTTCCCTTGCGGTTTCATCCGCGTGGAATTATAAAAACTTTATTTTATTATTTACATTTGTCAAATTCTCAATTGCAAATGTCAAAATAACCAATTAACTTACTATGGCAATATTGCTTCCTTGATGTTGACAGCAACTTATGGTCTCTTTCACACATTAGGATTATTATCCAAAATATTTACCCCCTAAATTTAATGGCGTGAAAATATATAGCCTAAAGCGTGACATAAGTGTACGGCTTTTTATTAAAAAAAAAATATTCAAAAATGTACTGTAATTGCTGACATCTTAGGCAACAAAGAAGTGTGTATTTACGCTTTATTATATTAGTATAGATAATTACTTTCGGGATACTATAGCTCTGTTCTAATCTATCTATAATCAACGAAGAGATAAATATCAATAAATTAGATTTTTGCAGTATCTTATTGCTAAAACACGTACAAATATGCCATGGGGGCCTTCAAGAATAGGCAATTACTAAGTTAGTACACCATTATATAGAAATCATATCTGATTTGCTTTTAATATTAAAAGCCAGTACCAAATCTATATCTAATCGTAGGAACGCTTCCTGTAGTTAACCGCGACTCGAACACAGCGGTGATTTGATTGATGAAGTGTTCAGAGGTAAACAGTTTACTTGAAATGTCATTGAAAGTCTATTTCCTTTCCCTCACTGATGTACTTGTTTACTTACGAATACAAAGTTTGGATTAAAGCATCATAATATCAATAAGGAAATGAAATATCGCGTGATGCGCGTTTCATGTGACTTTTACGACATATTTGTCCGTATTTATTGTGTGATTTTAGAACCATTATAAAATAAGTGTGGCAATAAAATATTGTGTCATAACTGAAGGTCTTTATAGTGCAAAAGCGTATTAATATATACAGACATATGTCGACGATTTTATAGGTAAGTATAACCTATACTTAATATAATAAAGCGTAAACACACACTTCTTTGTTGCCTAAGATGTCAGGAATTATAGCCTGTTTTTGAATAATTATTTTATTAATAAAAAGCCCTACACTTACGTCACGCTTTAGGCTATATATTTTCACGCCATTAAACTTAGGGGGTAAATATGTTGGATAAAAACCCTAATGTGGGAAAGAGATCATAAGTTGATGCCAACATCAAGGAAGCAAGATTGCCATGGTTTGTCATCATGTCATGTCATTTTGACATTTGGAATTGATAATTTGACAAATGTAGGTAAACAATGAAATATTTTTTTATAATTCCACGCCAATGAAGCCGCAAGGGAAAAGCTAGTATGACGATAAAATGAGAATGTGAGAATGAATAAGCTTTCGGTGCGTCCCTTTCTCTGTTGACTAAAGGTAATCAACGCATCTGCAACTGCAGTGGTCACTTCGCTATTTTATCGAATTCCGGTGGCAGCTTTCTCTTTTGTATTATAGTATAAATACAAACAAAGAACCTCCTTTTTGGAAGTCTATTTAAAAAGCTCATTAACATCACAAATCACAAAAATCTCTTATATAATAATACGAGTATATTTTAATGAACTGAAAAATTGTTTTAATAAACTTTACTACACTGATGTATTTCAGGGTTTATGAATTTAGTTTTTGCTAAAATCAAATTAAAACACTCGAACATATTCTCACAGAAGTAATTAGGAGTTGCAAAAGGACAACGTTCTTATAATTTTGAAAGTTTGCACATTAATTTTAATGAAAACAATGCCAACAAACATCAACTTTAATTAAATGTCTTCTAAGAGCTCGCGCACACCTTTGACTAAACTATCGCACGACTGTTTAGTCGCGCTTTGATTCCTATGAGCTTATATGGATGTGCGCACAATACTCGATTTTTAATTGTGCAACTAAACAGTTGAATGGACTGGGAAACAATCGACAATCGCACAACAGTAAACACCATAAGTGAAATAAGTTTTTCAACTTGTGTTATGATTAAAATTCGAATACCATCAGAATGTTTAGTATCAGTTGAATCAAGATACTTAAAAGTAACTTATACATGGTAGTATACAAACGGTATAAATATGCCACTTAAGGGAAGTATGATATATGAATGAAATTAAATCTTAGTCTTCGAAATACGTTAATATTAATGTTACGTTTTGGTAGAAATCTTTCTTTTTCTGTAAATAGAAATAAACATGAATCTGTTTTATTTAAATCCGTAGATGAAAGCTACAACTTTAAGAAATGAGGTTAAAATAAACTGCCTCCTAATTACACAAATCTCAAAGTTAAATTGTGTCTCAGACTCACAGTATGATTTCTTTGCGGAAATCTTATCAAGGCATACATTTAACTTTTAGATTGACTTTTTCATCAGACTTTTAATTAAGAATTATCAACGTTTCCTTTGTTGCTTATTAACACTGAATAAGTTAATGTTTTTTTTATTCCTGATTAACATTATCTTAGCCTATTGGACGTATTATAAGATTTTACTAGACTTAAATTCTAATATATAATTTAGCAATTCGCAAATTGGTTCTAATTCCAATAACTACATTGTATCAGACTGCCTAACTACTATTAGCTGTCTGCCGCAATTCCTACAAAACGTAGAGCACTTTTCTATTACAGTTATGGTTTCTACCAGTGACGGTTCTAGCTATACTAACGCTCTGGCCAAGATTTGTACGACGTCTTCTCTTGTTACTAGGGTGGTGGGGGTAAGTGTAATGTTAGATTGCAGACCTGTGGAGTCTCTTTCTGTTAGGCGCCCTGGGCGGTCGCAAACCGTGCTCTACTCTGACGCCGGCACTGTCATGAACAATGTTGTGGCCCTTGAATGTTTCATAGCTTTCTTTTCTGAAAGTGGGTTGCATCGAATAAGCGAAATGTAAACTTTATTATTCCATGCGACCGTGCCATTTGGAGTGGATATAAAATAGTTTTTTGCAAGCCGAGCACGAGACGAGAGTGCATCTGCATAACAATAGGTCGCAATACAGATCGCACGAATGGCTTGCTGACTTGTTACATTTGCTCTACTATTTATTTACAACAGGGACGTTATTTAAGCTCCATTTATTGGTAACTAAGCCGTTGCACTTTTCTCGTTACGAATGATCACATTTCATCATCATTCATCTTACTAATATTATAAATGCTAAAGTTTTGATTGTTGGCTTTATCGATGTTTGTTAGCGTCTAGCCTAAATGGCTGAACTGATCTCGATGAAATTTGGCATGGATGTAGAGCATAGTCTGGAATAACACATATAACAATTACTTTTGTTTTTATTAATTCCTCGCGGGCATAGTCGCGGGCGAAAGCTAGTAATCAATATTTCTTATAATATTATAAAATCGTACACCTAAGTACTTCAGAATTGTTGAATATGATTAAGAAAAGAAAAAGTACAAATGACTTGGTATTTTAATCAGTGATTAGTCTATTAAGTCTGTTCGGTATAGATCGTATGGGTTCGTCACATTCGGTGGCGAACATAATTTAAATTTCGCGGCCCGGGTTATTGCGGGTAACTGGGCTTATTTTTTTTTCTTCCGCACGGGCGGGTATATCGAAAATCCCTCTCCGGTACGGGCGGGTGCGGTAAAGAGTCGTCAGCAAGCAGGTCGGGAACACGCGTGCGAATTGGTTATCTAAGGTGCTTGCTTGTACGACAACGCGAAGACACAACCGGCGTGTCAATTTCTAGTAGCGAACGGGGTCGCTCGAAATTTGGTTTCGCGTTCGAAACAATTTCGGTGCATACGGGTGCATCCTCAGGCAGCATCGCTGGCGCCTATAGACTTGACAGAAACAGACTTGACTCGATTGACAC
The DNA here is from genome assembly GCA_003118335.3 of Papilio memnon. Lineage (NCBI taxonomy): Eukaryota > Metazoa > Arthropoda > Insecta > Lepidoptera > Papilionidae > Papilio > Papilio memnon. The sequence goes on from LD688935.1 coordinate 3,166,080, forward strand.
TGACAGAGACCAGGCACCTGCAGGAGGTGAGGCGGTCATCGAGCTGGTGAGTACCATTCCCCTAGTTTTATAATACAATATTATGCCCTCCGGTGCATTTGTAGTTCAAGGGTAGGTTGTGCCGCGGGACCCGAACCCGTTTGTACGGCTCAAAGTCCTCAAAGACCAGGTTATGAACCCACCTTGTTGCTGCTCTGTTTTATTAAGGTTTCTTTTATTTGCTTTCAATTGGATTAGATATTTCAGGGAAATGATCATGACTCATGGGAATCATAGAACACAATAAAAGCTATTGCATTAAGACGTATACGGCAATAAGTGCTTACTTCGATTTACGGCATTTATTTACGGCCTTATTTTATTACAACAGTCGAAATAATCTACGAGTCTACTAAAGATGTCTTGAACTCTGATAATAACTTCCTTAGTTGTAATTTTATGGATTGCATTCATTTAAATTATTACATTTTTGAAATTAAGAAAGAATCGCGAAATAACACCTCGTCATTTAATGTATTCATATTTCCCATTGTTCTAAATGTGCCCGTAATTATAAAGGAAACATCTCAAAGTTTTCTTAAGAAGTTCTCTGCGTAACAACCTTTCTTGTTTATTCTCGTTTATATTAGCAGCACTTTATGTCCCCTTTTATTTTGTACTGTCGTCTTGAATGGCCGGTCTGAGGGGCTGCATGAATATTGCACTGAAAGTATTCAATGTTTTTAAAAGCACGCCTAAAGACATGTGACTATTTTCTAAAGTATTCGTACTCAAACATTAATCTACGTTTTCAACAGCGTCTTTTAAAAAGAAAAGTTGATCATTTTGAATAGGTTCTACCATAAAAAAGATGTTACGAGAAAAAATAGATATGTTTCTATGATAAAATTCGTTGGTTTTATATAAAACTAGCTTTCGCCCGCGACTCCGTTCGCGTGGAAATAAAAGAAACGAAAGTAGTTAGCCTATGTGTTCTTCCAGACAATGTTCTACATATGTGCCAAATTTCATCGAGATCCGTTCAGCAGTTTAGGCTACAAACTCTAACAAACATCCATCCATCCATCTAAACTATCACATTTATAATATTAGTTAGTTAGTATATGAGTTATAACACGGCTAAACTCACGTGAAAACACTCCGGTGTAGGCACCGACCAGTTTCGGACCCGTCGGGGGTCCTTCTTCAGGGTGAGTGGTTACCGGCTTTATTCGCTATCGCGTCGCGACGGTCACTGCGTGCCAACGCCCGGAACGCGCGTTGCGGGCTCATATAGTATAATGTCTCACGAAAGTTTTAATAAGTTAGTTAGTTAGATAAAAAAAAAAAACAGTATATATTGACCAAAAAAATCACAAAAAAACAAAGTTTACAGAACATATTAATGAAATAAAAAAATAATTCTTGGCCAAAAGAAGAAGGCGCAACTGATGCGGCCACCAGCTTGTCACGGAAGGCCTCGCTGGTTTTCAGCCTCCCCTTAACTACTAGTACGAGTACATGGTTCAATATACAGCGGGCAGTTGAGATATAAGCCATCATAACACTCATGTGGGTGTGTGTATTTGTGTATTGTTGTGTAAGTCTGTGTGCGATGAAGGAAATAAATATACTCGTATATCTATTATAATAACTAATTCAGGTTTTTATATCAAATTTCAAGCTTTTGCGATGATATTGATTACGATTTATCTGCCTTAATCGAAAAAGGAAATTGACTTCCGACAGCTATTAAATTACTGACATAAAATGACATCATAACATCACATTAAGAGCGGGCACACACCTTTGACTAAATTATCGCACACTGTCGTGCGATTGTAGATTGTTTCGCAGGCCATTCAACTGTTTAGTTGCCCAGCTAAAAATCGATTAGTGTGCGCACCTTCATATAAGCTCATAGGAATTAAAGAGAGACTAAACGGGTGTGCGATAGTTTAGTTTTAGGTGTGCTAACGCTCTAATAGACACAGTATAAGTTGATTTAGCTCACATATTTACGTGCTTTTGTCAGCACATGTAGTTAAAGCACTACTAAAAATACCTTTTAATAAAAATGGTACCCATTATTATTGAAGAATAAATGTATCAACGTTTACCGAAACCCGCAAAATTTGAAATCGGTCTAAATAGCAGAAAAAGAAGATTGGGAATCGCCGAAGCAGAAGTCACTGTTATTGAGTAAAACGAAGTTATAAAGCCTGCCACACACCTTCAGTTTTAACTGAAATGTCGCACTGTATAATTAAAACTCAGCGTGTGTAACTGGCTTTATTAATATCAGTACCGATTTAAAATAATATTTGTTTTTCTTTAAGTCGTGGCATATCTTATCATTATCTTGTACTCGTATAGTATGCTTAGGCATATCTAACGCATTGGTTTGTCTGTGTTTTTAAATTTTTATACGTATTTCATGTGTCATACTTACCTTCGTACGTTAAAAATAACGTATAGCATTTTTCTTATAAAGTAGTACAACTTATAATTAAGTTGTTAAAAATTATTAATTGTGAAAATTTCTTTAATTATGTGAGTTTTATTGTTTAAAAGAAAACGAATACAGCCAGGTCTCTTTACTAGTTAACATAATATTTTAGATAAGGCGCTTTTAATATATTTGCAGACAGAATTAATAAGGTCGTCGAACTATAAAGTGTACATGAAAAATGTCTCCTATCTCTCCTTAAAATAAGCATTTTTTTTAATTGTCAAATTTTACTTGCTGGCTGAAAATGAGTTTTAATCAAAAAGTAGTTCTTGTGACTGGCGCTAGTAAAGGCATCGGTGCAGCGATATCTATTAAATTCAGCATAGAAAAGGCAAGTGTGATATTAGTCAGTAGGAATGAAGATAAATTGCAAGAAGTGGCTCAAAAATGCAAGGATGTTGGAGGTAATCCTTTAGTTATAGCAGCAGATGTAACAATAGACGCCGACGTTGAAAGAGTTATAAAAAAATCAATTGAACATTTCGGGAGACTGGATGTACTGATTAACAACGCAGGGTTTGCTGCTTCAGAAAGTATACTATCAAAGAATGCTTTAAAAGTATTTGATAACATAATGGCAGTTAATCTTCGAGCACATGTATTGTTCACGAATCTTGCAGCAACGTATTTGATTGAAACAAAAGGATGCATAATAAATATATCGAGTATAGCATCTACAGGCATTTGTTTCAGAACTAATTCACAATATTCTGCATCTAAAGCCGGCTTAGATGCGTTTACAAGATCGATTGCTATTGAATTAGCCCAGTATGGAGTACGAGTTAATTCAGTGAATCCTGGACCAGTGAAATCTGATTTTATGGAATGTTTGGGTTTGAATGAAGATCAACAAAAGCAAATGTGGGATATGCTGTTGAGAGGAACAGCGTTGAATAATATAATAGAACCGGGTGAGGTGGGTGATTTGGTGGTATATTTGGCAAGTGATAAAGCTAAAAGTATTACAGGATCGTCTTATGTGATTGATAGTGGGGTTTTATTGAAAGGTATTATGGATTCTTAAAATATAGTTAAGTTATAACCCGTTGATAAATTAAATGATTATTGTTTTTTATTAGTTTTTTTTTAAACATGGTTTCATGGCAGCTGTAAGTCCAGGGTCTTTGTAGATTAAACAGGCTATCTTAATAGATAATATAATATTTATAAAAAAAAGTATATTAATAACATAATTGGCATAACAGAGAAAGGTAATTTATTGATATTAATCATAAATATACGACTGATATAAAATGATACGGATTATGAGAAGATATAAGCGAGAAAATCTACAAAGTTTTTTTCTTATAATGATATACTCGTTTTATTGTCGTTTTGTGTAATAATCTCCTACAATACGCAGTCTTGATGTCTCGAAAACTGGCAACATGCTGTTTCTTACAAATTGCGGTCTCAAAGCAACAGATGTTATCATGTCCCGGATACTATTTGATAGAGAATGGCCCGTTTTATAAATAATGGAAATTAGACTTTATTTTCAGTCTAATGTTGGTTAAAATCCAATGATTTTGTTAAGATTTTAGTGTGTATAGCAAACGCAAAACAGACTGCACTGCTTGATGTATTGGAGGAATTGATTTTAAATCGGTCATCGCCAGGCTAGGCCAGGCATGATCTAGGCTGAGTCTAAGGAGGCAGCTACTATTATAAGGTCTGAAGTAGTTTTTGGATCTATTTTTCATTTGTTTATTCTCTGACGTCACTCAAGATTTACATTCTAATTATAGGCATTATTGGCAATTTGATGTTTATAAAAGTATTAAAAATACAGAACAAAATGAAACATAAAAATGTCTTAGAAGCCCGTGTACAAAATGAAGTAACTTGCGCATTAACAAAGTTACATCCGCAAAATATAAACAAGGCTTAAGTGAGAAAAGGCCTATCAAAATTTCTTTAATAAATCATTGAGTTTTGTTGTTTACCGCTCTCTTTTGGTGTCAATAAATATAATACAAGTACAATGGAAGTAATACTTAAAAAAAAAACTTATTACATACATACGGTAATAATTTTAACCGACAATTTTTCCCCATGTTTTATAAGACTTCGGTGTTACACAGTACAGTAGAGTTCGGTGGACACAGTCTTTACTTTTATACCTTTTACAATTCTATTCCTATACATTAACATAGTTTCAATGGAAACGTTAGCGATGAATCTTAATTAAAAATCACTGCCAACGCCTTCATATTCAACGCTCGTTATAAATGACGTGCTGCGAATTGAAACGGCACAGTTGTTTATGCCCATGACACATAATGTGTATAATTCAATATGTGATAGAAAATGGGATGTACGTTTTTACAATTTTGCCCATGTCCTGGCATCGACATTTAAATATGTTTTTGTGAGATTTTATCTTAATCATCATAATCTATACTAATATAATAAAGCGTAAACACACACTTCTTTGTTGCCTAAGATGTCAACAATTACAGCATATTTTTGAATAATTATGTTTTTAATAAAAAGCCCTACACTTGTCACGCTTTAGGCTATATATTTTCACGCCATTAAACTTAAGGGGTAAATATTTTGGGTAAAAACTCTAATGTGAAAAAGAGACCATAAGTTGCTGCCAACTGCTGCTGTCAAGGAAAAAAGATTGCCATGGTTTGTCATCACGTCATGTCACATTGACATTTACAATTGAGAATTTGAAAAATGTAAACAATAAAATAAAGTTAATAATTTCACGCGGATGAAACCGCACGCGAACAGCTAGTCAATAGTAAAATTCAGGATTCCTTGGCTTATAGAAGAACTGAAAAAGCAGAACGATCTAAAATTCAAAACGTTTTGAAAGAAATTTAGATACTCAATTATCGTTATCATTTAAACCATAGAAAATCAATCGCACCGTGGGTTCGAAAACCTTAAAACTCAATCTGCAAATTGCATTAGCTAGTTCCGCTGACAATGGACGGCGCGGGTACCGGTGTGATTGAATTGTGTTGGGATAAAGAGATAGAAAATCCATGAGATTCAACGAAAATAGATCGAAAGCCGCACGAGCAATCGAAGTAATCCAGTCCTGGTCTTTCATTCGAATGGATTGAATGACAATAACTATAATAGAATAACTAGTGAGTTACTAAAGTCATTTGGGAATACATGTAAAGTTGTCATGAATGAATGAATGATACCTAATTCTGGATGTTATTTAATATGTCTTTTTTCTAATCATTCAGCGGAGTCGAATTTATCAACACTCGTTTTTCGTTGTATGCGATGTAATAATTAACAAAAATAAGCAGAATAAGGTATACTGTCTTTAGTCTGATATATGATACACTCCGAATAGGCATAAATCTTGAATGTTGGAAAAACTTTTTGTCAAAATTGACATCTTTTTTCTATAGTAGATTTTGCAATGTCTACGTGTTTGTCGCACAGAGATTACACGCCAGCTAGGTTAAGAGGTACAGGATCGTAAAGCGTCGTCATAAAATATTGTTACATCGAGGTGAGGTTATGGATCTTCATTACATCTTGTTCTTACAGATTATTGAATCAAATCCTAATTTTAAATTCAGTCAATTCGAATTTTAAAGGCCCAATTTCAGATTCAAGTAACCTATTTATACCAGTATTTTCCTCGTAATGATGAATGATGATGAATGAATGATTTGAATTTCAAAAAAATCTCGAAGAATTAAACGGTACTTTTAACATCTTATACGTGTTATAGTCTATTTATGTATCTTTAGGTAAGTAGTGTGGTTTAATAGACATTGTTATATAAAGCGTATAATAGCAACATATCGTCCACCTTTAAATTGGAAAAAATATTTTTTTGCCTCATTAATTTTGACTAAAAATATAAAACAGTTGTAAATAATAATGAAAATACGTTTTGCCGTTTCGTAAATGAGTCCGTGACCTGAATTCCGTACAACAGACTTAATGCGGCGCTTTTTAATAGGATTTCAAAACGGTAAAGATTAGTGCCAGCTGAAATTAATTTTAAAATCCAATATCGTCACAATTCAGAAGTTTTTTTCGTCTGTTATGTTTCATACAACTCTATCCCGGCGCACGAATTAGTCGAATGACAATTAATATGAAAGCGATTAAAATTAAAATGGGGATGAAAAAAAAAATGTCTGAAGATTACGTCTTTGTGACATAAGTAGTATATGAATTCAAATAAACACTAAAGCCCATAGACAGTTTTAACTTAATAGTCGTACTGTTTAAAACTGCTAGAACTGAGGGTCTATAGTGGTCTCTAAATAGGAAAATAGGACAATGTATTAAAAACAAAAGAGAATGTTCATGTGTTTCGGGAATTTTCGATTCGCGGTTACTTTTTGTATATGTAATCTTTGTTGATATTTCTACCCACTGTTCAGTTTAGGTTTATTGAGAGTCGTGTCTCTGCTGTCTGCGAACCCTCATCCGATCTTATCTAATGTCAACGCTGTCAAGAGGTGATAAAAGGTGTATACTTTACAACCTCTTTGGTTACTTCATTTGAAATCAATAAATCGTTACAGAATCCGAAATTTTATATCAACTTGTTTAAAAATATATTTCATATTAAAAATAGTAACGCGCAAGCCTGCTTCGTACATGAAACTTACATAGTAACTGCAAGTTGTGTTCTAAAACTTTTACAGCGCATCCGAGTGTACGTACATTAAATTTAATATTGCACTACACATTATCTAGTCAGAGAAAGAGTATTTCCTCCATTTTTAACTCATTGAAAACCACCTAATCACGTAGAAGAACGGAAGACAGATGAGAAAATCGGCAAAATATTTATCGCACCTAATTCTGTGAAAATTCCATTAAATTGTAATTCAACAACGTCATTAGCCTGCTTTCTACGGACGATCGGCTTGCTAACTCTTACTTACAGTTCTATCAACGTTTATATTTAAGTTCAATCCAGTCTTGTACATTTTCATACAATCCATCCGTACTTTCGTCGAAATTTATGACTACAAGTTGTTTTAAAATAAAATAAAATAAAATAAATA
>LD688935.1:3184848-3208192 GCA_003118335.3 Papilio memnon
AAGGTTTAAGCTTTTGTTTTTTTAAATAATTTATTTATAACATGCAGAACACTTTTATTGCAATTATAGATTTGGATACTGAAATTGTGAAACAACAGTACATTGCAATCGAAAAATATTCTTTCAAGATGTCCCCCTTAAATCGTTTACTTATTTTCACTAATATTCAATTTAATATATTGAATACCGTTTACACAACGAGTATAAACACAGAATATAACTTGAAAATCGGAAATCTGAAATAAAAAATAATCTAGTGGTCATCACAAACGTATTGCGACCACTTGTTTTGAATCTCGGTTCGTAGTAAACTACGAGTACACCTGATGTATCATACTGGTTTGTTTCGAGAATATATTATTGTGAGATATATTTGTACATTTTCCTTGTCCAATGTCCCGCGCCTTATAAATCAAAGTAAACTATTATTACTCTAGATTTTTGCTTTCTATCTTAAGATATAAAGTGTTTGGAGATTTAGAAATTGTAAAATATAGAATGGAATGGAAAACGCTTAACGTATAAAGATTAAAACATTTTTTTTTGGCTTTATTAGGATTGTTAATATATGCAGCATCTATTACGGAAAACACGACCAGTAAAGCGCAAGCATATCGTTTCGGTGACCACTAAAACAATGTACCTATATAATTTGGCAACCTGTTAAGACAAATTTGTAACAATGTTATGATTTCCTCATTTAAATTTAATAATGAAACAAACAATATTTATGTAACTAAATTAACCTTTTTAATTCGAAAATATACCTAGTTTAATTGTTCAGTTTAATTAAAAACTTAATTAAAACTAAGTATAAACCAGTATTAAGAAAATGTGTAATTTATTCTGGAGGCTGTTAGGTAACACGAGGCGGTCTTCTCTCCCAGCCAGGGCCACGAACTAGGGTCATAACCTTTATCCCCATACTTACTTAAGTCCTTCAACAAAGTAATTCAAACGTCAATCAATAAAACCTTATTTATAAAGATAATACTTACATTGCTTGAATTCAAATCAAATCGTATTCATACACGAGCTATTTTATAATTATCTCCTGCTAATTTATAACTTAACACAGATATAAACACATTTACATGGCACTTATATTAATGAGATCTTAAACAACACTTCTCGGTATTATCGTTCGAACAGTGGTTACTTAATCACACCATTTATAGTAGAGCGAAGCGCGGAGCTACACGGATCCGGGCCGGCAGCCTTCAGGCGACTGAAGGCTCGAGTGAGCTGAAGCCTACGGGAAAATATTAAGCCTCGACCGGGAATACGTATGAAAATAGACACCGCCGCAGCAACAATGCAACTCTGTCTGACTCACTCTAGCATATGACGCATCCCATGAGTAAGACAAGGCTTGACCTTTCTGAGTGATCACGTCACAGTTTGCGATTATTTTCGAAGCGATCCGAAGTTTAACGGTGTATGACGACGACAGACGAAAGCTTCGCTTTAAGGGTGAATTTTTTTGTGCATTTTTTATTGCATAAAGTGTATATCTTAAATGTAATTTATTTTTGTAGTGCTCCGCCCACCCTGTTGAATAACATTGAATGGGCAAATTGGCCTCTTGGCGGTATTTGTAAGCAAAATTATCTATTTTTTTTTCCGTTTTACACAAACTTTATGAAAATATTTTCTCAGATGTTTGAGATGACGAGATTTCATCACCATCGTTAACAAAAAGACGTTGAGTTTTGATCACGAGCCTAATGATTTTAGATAAAATTACACATTATTTTGCTTTACATTATTTTTATGCTCAAAAGATATCGTTTTGTTATTTTCCTTTAATATAGTATTGAAAATTATTCTATTTTAATAAATAGACAACCGTTTGGTCCTATAAAATCTATTTCGATGACGCGCGGCTGAACCCGCCTTGTCTTATGTGGGCGTCGATGAGTGTTCGTAGATAACTTTAAGTATTTCCCTACTTTAAAACAAAAATTATTACCAATGTGGTGCCAAGTTGTATCTGATGTTAATATAATTACATTAGAATTAACAAAATCTTTCCTATCTATACTTAATTATACAAAATTAGAAGGGCAGGTTATTCAAAACAAAAGCTAACTTCGTTAAGTTCAAACGGCTTATCAGATGTCTTTAAGTTTACAGCAAAATTTAATTAAAACTTATACAGTCCTTAGATATTCTTGTTTTCTTAATCCTTTAGTAAGAACAAGGCTAAGGGGCCACATGGGCGGCGCAGAACCATTACAACTTTACAGCGACTTTGCCTTATTAACAGGGTTGAGATTGTCACAGGTATAGAAACATGTTTGTATGTTAATTCCATTGTGATGTCATGTTGGCAAAACTTTAAATCGAGGTTTTTAAATGAGTTTGATTGATATTTTTTTTATTGTTATAATGGTAGCCATTTAAGCGTATTTTCAAGATAACAGCTAAAATAGGATTAACACAATTTAGATGTTTCTTAGAATATAGTACGAAAAGTACTGTACAATATTTTTAAACACATTTCATAAGTAATTTTAATCTTAATTAATATAATAAATGCGAAAGTTTAGATGGATGGATGGATGTTTGTTAGAGTTTGTAACCTAAACGGCTGAAGGGATCTCGATGAAATTTGGTGTAGATGTGGAGGATAGTCTGGAAGAACACATGGGCTACTTACTTTTGTTTTTTTTTAATACCGCGCGGACGGAGTCGCGGGCGAAAGCTAGTATCTCTAATATTTGGCAAAGTTGCTGTTTGCTTGCATAATAAAGATTTGAATAACAACATTTTGTTAATAAAAATAAACTACAACATAAGATACAAATACCTTTATTGTAAAAACCAAATACAAATAATAATTAAGTAATGAGATTCTCTAACATTGTTTTTAACATGGAATGATAAGTTACACTTAGACGGATTTATTTATACAAATACATAACCTAAAATACACATGGTGTTCTTACCTTATATTAGGTACAATTTTAAGCACTTATCCGTACGTTTTTTTACCACAACAAGTTATTTTAAAAACGTGAATATCCGGAATTATTAATATAAACATGGACGGCATTGTTATGTTTAAGTTCAGTAATATTTAAGGCACTAATTATTATTTACTAAATAACTAACTTATATAGTGGTATCTGGCAGTATTTGCATTTAACAATCTTTACCATGTTACTTTGAAATTCTTATAAAGTAACAAGCTGATAAGTCATTTAACAGTATTACTAGAAAGTAATAAAAAAAACATTGAGAGACAGACATAGAATCATTAATAAGAATACCATTACTTTATTTTATTATAAAAAATATCCTTGAGATACTTGCCTTTTGTATAGATAAACAAAAAATTCTCAGAAATTAAAAAAAATCTAATTTAAATTTGCTGTAAAAGTGTTATTAATAATTTATACAAACATATAAATCTAACATTGAAAAAGTTATCTCACTCAAAATATTTCAAACACTGTCTTCTATTATATTATACCAGTCATTTGTAGCCATCAAAGTAGTTCAATATAGTAAAAACAAAAGACATTAATGTTAGATTAATACTCTACTCACATAAATAGTCAACATACTGAACATAGTAACAAGTGATGTTTTCATGTTGGTAGCACTGTTGCACTCGTCTGCCGAGCAATAACATTCCTCCCAATATACACCGTTAGGGTAAACACCCCAATTACATACCCCTGTCACACCCGTCTCAGCGACAGATGCACAGCGTCGTATAACTTGACGCCATCTACCATCCCCTAAAACAATAATAAAATTATTTCAATTTCATACTAATATTATGAATGCAAACGTTTTGATGGATGGACATTATTTATAAAATTTTTCATAGAAGTGCAACTTAGTCTAGACTAGAACAACACATAGTACATAGTTGCCACCTTTTTTTTAATTCTGACAATTTTGAAATAGCTTTGTAATTCACGAGTATTATGCATTTGGTTACTGGCATTTGAATCTTTTATATCGATGGGTGAAAGGCTATTTGTTTTAAGCGCCATTACGTTAAATGTTCATAATTTCAATTGAAAGATTTTCAGACAGGTTCTAGATTACAATTCCTATAATTCTGCATACTTCATTATTTATTAACGCTGTTACTGTCGAAAAAAAAATCGCTGATTCTGAATATAAAGTCAATATTGCCTAAAATGGTGATTGAAACAAATAGCCTTTCACCCGTCAATATGTATTAAAGAAGTTGGAATGTGTGTGCTCACTTTAAGTAAACAAAAATAAGTTACAATGGGTTCAAATGATTCTACTAAATCATGGGTTTACAAATTGAATATGCAGTCTTATAAATTGCCCTACTTACTGGCTTATGCTTACTACTTTTACTCAAAACTAGAAGTAAATATCAATACATATCAAGTATGTCTTAGATTGGCATCTCATTAAAAAAAAACAATATTGTATTGTTTCAGAAACAGTTAATTTGTTCAATTTGCAGTATCATGTAAGTCAAATACAAACATGACTAATCTTACAACTTTCAAACAGTAAAGTTCACATTGTCCATTAATAGGTACTTTTTGTATAGAAACACTTTTTTACATTATATATAAGAAAAGGGGGCAATTGGGGACATCCGCAACACCAGAGGAACTGCAGAACACAGAACTTGTGATTTTAAAATAGCTTTTTCAATATTTTCTATTCACGCGTGGTCAGTACGAATTTAAGGTAATAAATGGTGAATAAAACTTACAAACAAATCCTTTGGGTCCTTGTTGGGTGAGTTTCATACAAAAAGATCCTGGCATGTGGGATTCGTCGCTGTTACATTCAACCGCTATGTGGCTATCGACATCAAATTTTTTGTATGCACCACAAGTGTCCTCTTCTTTATTTTGTGATGAAGCACATTGGTAACATCTCACACTGAACGCTGAAAATAAATCATGTATGAAATTCGTACCACAGAATGTTATAGTAAGTAAATTAAGGTTAATAATGCAAACCTGTTCTTATTAAACAAATTAACATCAAGAAATATAAGTATGACATTATGAAGAATTAACTGTTTGTACCAAGTTTGTACAGTTTGAATCCGAGAAATACGAAAACATCAACAATAAAATGACAGTTATCCACTTGGGAAACACGCCCAACTCGATGTTAACACTTGAAAAAAAAAGAATTAAATCAAAATATCTTCAAATTATTGTTTTAGATTCACCTTTTCCATTTTACACAATTTTAAGTACAAATGTTAAGAAATCCTGTGTTTTCAGCAAGTTTTATAACCCTACGTCATGCCAGTTCTGAAGTATTTTTTTCACTATCTAGTCTTTGACCGAGGGAGGATGGTAAACGTCAAGCAAATAAAACACGGAAAAGTTAAAGTTACCGCTTTTGACTTTTGACAGTTTTCGATCTTGTTTTGTTTAAGTGTTTGTTAGTGTTTCTGTTTTGTTTTTTGTTTAACTGTTGTTTCATTTAGAATTGCTGATTTATTAACCATTTTGTCAATATAATGTTACTCATATCAAAATGGACTATAACTCTAATCATGGTATTCTGCGTAAACAATGGTAAGAATACTTAACCTGTTTTTGAGGGTCACGCCCATTAACTCGTTTTAACTGAAATTTAAACTTTCCAGGTTACTGTATAAAATGTTGGAATTGCCGATCAAGTAATGATCCTAAATGCGCAGATCCATTTGATAATAGCACTGTTCCAATAACAGATTGTAAGGAAGAAAAGGGACTTGCCCATTTACCGGGCGTGAAATCTACCATGTGCCGAAAAATTCGACAAAAAGGTATATTGACATTTAATATAACTTAAATCTAAAACAAAACTCTAACTTTTGGTTTCCACCAACATATTAGTCTATCTAATTTCTTGGAGCTCATGTAACGAGAAAATTAAAGTGTATCCATTGCATTTAGATTTTTTTATTAATTTGTATTTATTATATTTATTTCCAGTGAATGGTGAATGGCGTTACTTTAGAGACTGTGCCTATTTGGGTGAAGTTGGCATTATGGGCGATGAAAGATTTTGCTTAATGAGAACTGGAACATATAATATCTTTATTGAATACTGCACATGTAATAGTAAAGATGGCTGTAATTCATCTTCACTGTTTGGTCCTGTACCCCTTGTTATATTTTCTATGGCAACATTGTTAAAATTAGCTATAAGTATCTCTTGATTTACATTTAAGCATTTGTTTACTGTTCAGGATAATATTGAATCTCATGTACAAATTGTACTTTTAATTTCAAGTGGATATATAAAAGAAATATTTAGATAAAAGTTAGGGTTATTCCCAGTGAAAATATAAAAATTACAATAAGTGACTCAAAATATAAGGTTTTGCTTATATAAAAATGTAACAATTTTACAATAAAAATATGTGTTCAATTTACCAAATGAAAATTTACTGTTCATTTATATTTTGAAGTATATTTCAATTCTGATATGTTACAGTCACAAAAATAAATAGCAGCTACTTAAAATCATAAATATTATTTAGATTAAGATTTTTTTTAACAAATGGTAGCTTAAAAATTAAGCAATATTTTTGAAACATTTTAATTTCTACAAATATATATCGTACTAGGCTTAACATTTATCAGTTGTAATATTCTTAATTTTGTTTTAAACAGCTAAAGGCATAAAATGTGAATTTTCATAAGCATATAAAATCAATTGGTTCATAAACTTTAAAATGTGAATTTACATTATCTATGTTCAATTTAAAATTAAGTTTAACTTTGGTGAAAAATTAAATAAAAATATTGTAAAACATCACATAGAATAAGACTGAAGAAACCGTCCATTGAAACATTTATTTTGAAAACTATGTTATAAAATGGAAAAGTTGTATTAAAATAAGTATAAAACAAATTCATTTTCTTTTCTTTATTAATAGTCTATCCAGAATTCTATAAAAAGACTATAAAAAAATCCTATGAAACTAACTTATAAAGAGAGTTGGTTGGTGGCGACACTGGGTATTAAAAATAGGCGTGGTCGCGACAGTCCCACACGGACGTATTAACCTTCCATTCTTTTTATTCCAATTAGATGTGTGTAAATCAGCTTGAACCGGTTCAAAAGATCAGCTCATATAGTTTTTAACCATTGAGTGGCGGCTCAACAACGAAATTAGCATCTCACAATGTACCATAACTATGGGCTATATTTGTATACTATACCAACACTATGAGCCGCGAACGTAAAACATACCTCTATGCAGGTACAAATTAAACTGATCTGCGAACAGCTCCACTGATCTACTTCACCCATGTCGTGACGCGATCTGCAGCTCATCAATCTTAGTTGAGGTACCTGTGGCTACTTTTAACCCTTAAATGCATGGTTTTTTATTGCGCCCTGGAAAGTATTTAGGTACATATAACATAAAGAATAATGAAAAAATCTGGTATAAAAATAATTATGAAAAAGCACTCAATATATTTATTATCTATGGTCGTCAAAGTGCGTTCGAAAACACAAACTACAAGTTCAATAAAATAATGTAAAATGTGGTATGTATACATTTGGCAACAAGATGCATTTAAGGGTTAATGATTCCGATTTTGCATTATTCAATAAGCAGGCTGTAATAACGTTATACACAAATTCAACTCTCGATTGTGTGTGGCTTTGTTTTTATTCTGACCTTTAAATATTAATTAGCGATAACAGGATCAAGTATTTTCAATGGCTTTGTTAGCGCTTCATCTATGTAATTAATATCTGGTGTTGGAAATTTCTTCAGTTCACATTTAATAAACTTTTAAAGTACCAATCATATTTTTGTTTCGTTTAGACACAGCTGAGTGAAAGTCATAGTTGAGTGTTCTTTCCTCTTTAATCGGATATCCCTGTACTTGTAATAAAACAAAGCTTATTAGTCACTAAATTTATTAAAATCCAGAATTCAGCTTTATAATTAACTTTGTACTTCAAACTTTAGCGTAAGATATTAAATGAAAAAAATATTAATACATCGATATTTAATACGCATAGGTTTTAAGAAAGTGACAAGATAAATAAAAACATTACATTCTTCTGCGGTTCTGAAAAACATATGAAATAAGCAACTTATTTACAATTAACATAAATTTAGCACATTATAACCTAAAAATATCCTTAACCAAGAATAAGACGAAAGAAAATTATGTGTCAACTACACACGCTAATAAGAATTAAAACAATTTGTGCCGTAATTAGTAAAACATTTTTTTTAACACGATTAACGTCAATTTTTACCAAAACCGTCTTTTTTAGTTACATATTTGATATAAATAATAACATGTACATATCTTTGTATTTCAATAAACCCGTGAGATAGTTACATAGCTATTTGGTAATGAAAATATGAAAGTGCAAAGAAGGTAAGAATATCAGAAATAAAATATAAAGAGTTTACCATACATAAATCTATGAGTTTAAAATATATGCTTAGCTACCTAGATAACAAAAATAAGTGAATATTTTAACACCTACATACGCATAATGCAATGAATTACAATAGAGAAATTTATATAAAATTACAACTGTCAAACACTTGTATAAGTGTTTGTAGATATATTTTCATCTCTCTAATTCCTTGGGAAACAGTTACAATATCTTTGAAAGTGTTTTGGTAATAGAAAATGGTAATAAAACGGTTTTTTCTGTTCATTATTCGTTTACTTAGACCTTGAACGGTGGGTGCATCGCATTGGTATAATATGGTCCCATATTAAGACTGTGTCTATTAAATATATTACTTGAAAAGCAATATACCGAGTGGTGCAAGAACTAAAGCGATGGTTTTAGAGATGGAAGCGGCTCCATTACAGCCATCGTAGTCGCAAGTCTCGCAGAAGGAGGTCACCTCGTTGGCTGAAGAGGTCGATGTGCTGGGACAGGTGTTCGAGTAATCGTCCTTACGTTTCCATGTGCAGCCACGCGATATCACCAAAGCTCCGTGAACTGAAAAACAAATGAAAATTTTTAATACTGAAGAATATTGCATGTTGGAGCTTCCAGTTTGCTATTTTAATTGTTTTAATAGTTGTTTTAAATTCCCTTTCTGATTCCAAATATTTGTTCCTAAAAGTCAATAATAACTACAACATACATTTACATATGTGTATAAGTACTTTAGTATATATTCGCATTTCTGGAAAGCCGAGTCTTCGATGCTCCAAATCAGTTTTGGGACCGATTGAAGCAAGCAGTACGAACTTCTATATTCATTTTTTTTAAATGGTCATTAATGGATTCTCTTAGTAGAGATGTTGTTTGAGAAATTTACATGAAGGACAGATAATTGTAAAAATATTTGATAAGATGTTTTTATCACCACTGCGTACTGGTTATAAGCGTTTGTGATGTGATCATAATGTAGTATAATAGATACAGGAAAGTGTGGGTTTTGCTTGTTGTAGCGGCATACCTAATATATTCTCAATTTACATTGTCATATGATCTTTTGTTAGTTAACTGTGTTATTTTAAAGTCAAACTAATGTTTGTTGTCGTGTGTCCACGGGTAATAAATATTTTTAGGTTAGGCTAAGTTGCCTTCAGAGACTTTATATTAATTTCCGTTATTAAATATAAGAATATATTTTAACCTAATTAATTTAAAATTATCGCATATTATTGCCAATTATATCCGCCCTGCCTATATTTAATTACATGACAATTAAATAATTGTGAACGTACGGATACCTATGTCAAATTTCTGCGTTGCCATGACTCGTAAATAAATAGTCTCAAGACAATGTGTGACATAGCACAGTAGGACACGTGAAGACGTGGTTACTGTTAACAGTATCTGTGATTAGTCGCCTCGTAATTACCTAAGTGGTTAGTAATTTACAGGTTTAAATTATCCACTGGCACGTATGTGGGTTTATAATCTGTTTACTTTGTTCTAGGAAAATACTCGCTTAAGTATCATCTTTTCAGTGTAGATTTTCGTAGCTTCTATTCTTAGACAGATTTCTAAAGAAATCTTTTGACGATAGAAGTGATAGGGAAGAAATTAATTCGTTGAGCAGTTATTAAAATTGTCAAGAACAAAGAAAGCATTATTTTCTCTAAATAATAGGTTGTATAGGTTAAAGACAGACAGGGTTTCAATTGTAAATATTAATATAATTTGATTTTAACTCGTTAATCGCGCGTTGTATTTTTGGTTCACATATCTGTTCTTTCTGAAGACTGACATTAATTTTAAAGATTGGTAGATTTGTTAAACAAAAATTTTCTAGCATTTTTTTTAGAATACTCAGTGTTAGGAGGTAAGTTACAGGGAAATTATTAAAAGAAAAATCTTACCGAATTTCTTCTGTTTCTTGCAAGCGGAGATAGACGATGTGAGGTAAGGGTAGGAGACAGCGGAGGTCGCGTCGCAATTCTCCAGGCGGAAGAGGTAAGAGTTCTCCGACTGGGCTACCATGAAGGGGTCGTTGCATAGCGGGTTCAGGTCGGAGGAGCACGTCCAACACCGGACTGCGTCAGCTGTGAAATAAAAATAAAAATATTGTTCTATTTATAAGTATCATGCAGTGATTGAGGTATTGATTTTTGCAATGTCTTGTGCTTATTCTGTCATCATTTTCTTTAATAGGTATACAGAAATTAAGTTTACTTTATTTGAAGTTTTCCTAAGTAACAATTGTTTTAATATTTTATCACGTTATTAAAATTACAGAATTGTTCAAAATATACTAATTTAAATACAATACAGTGATCAATCTGCGAACTTAAATAATTCCCATCCTTGAAAATTAACGTCATTTCATCGAATAAAATGATTAAATCTGTATAAATAGATTTTATACAGCTTTTAAGTGTTATTTTTTTACTATAGTTTTTCTGCTTCTTTGTATATAACAATCTAAGTTGAATTTTATTAACAAACATGTAGGAAAACCATAACTGGTCATAAAAATCTGGGTAATCTCCTTTTGGGAAGTCGGTTAAAAAGATGCTCACAATAGTAGGTACAGTTGCGGAATATCGCGGTGCCTTGTTCAATGCAACGCGACAAACTCCGCTTCTTCCTACAAATAACTAATTAGATAGCGATGTACCAATGTGATTTTCCTTTTTCGAATTTCATATGTACATAATTTACCCGACGTTCCTGCACATATCGGCGAAGAAATTCAAAGATGTGTGTGAAGTCTGCACTAGGCCCGCGTGGTTCCCCTAGTCACCCCTTACTTATGGTAGGCTCCGAACCCCTCGGTGGGGACGTATAGTGAGCTGGTGATGATGATGAGTGTAAAAGAAGGGATAATAATAAAAAGCAACTAGCCGTGTATCACTAACAGTCTGTTTATTCGTACAGGTACATTTGCTGCGTTGTATTGGTTTTTGCTTCGAGTCTCTTCTCGAAATGTTAAAACTTGTAGATTTCCGCGACTGTACTGTACTGTACGTATTGTACGCAATCAATGTTTATGGCATCTTTACACTTAATCAACTAGTCAAATGAAAACATTGTGCAATATCGTTACGACATCTATTCACAAGTTCTAATAGGAACGCTTCGCACCAACACCGCTGTTCAAGCCCAAACAACCTTGCAGTCATAGGAAAGTTGATGTATGTTGAAATAAAACCTATAAAAATTAGTTACTCTTGGGACGAACTAAAAAAGTTGCTTGTGCGCTGGTGATAAAGCTCATAGTACGTCAGCAAGTAGTTTTGTAATCGATTAAAGGGTTATGTAGATTTTAATTGTGTCATCTATTACGTCACTGTTTGTGTTGAAATATTTGCATTTAGGGTCTACTTAATAATGGAATTATTGGACAGATTAACTATGAAATACTTTTTTCTCTTAATGTTTCGGTTCCACTACTCAAATGCGACCACAATAGATCAAGTCACTTTTACACCTTTGACTGTGTTTTACGAGAAACTTCCATAACCTAATATTAGAGTCATTTAAGGGTACTATATTTTTCCATCTTTTCTTTACCCTTCCTATAAAAAAGGAAGAGTAAAGTATAAGTTTTATTAAAACAAAACGAAATACGTAGATGGTGCAAATGGTGGTCAAATTCAAATAATGTTTATTCTCACTGACTGTATAATGTAAAAACTTTTTGGTTTAAACAATTGTCAAGGTCATTTTCTACGGGGACCAGTGGATCGTTCCTAGTAGTCACGGTACGGTGGTCAACCACAATGGAATATACAAATGCAATGTTTTTATGCATATTTCTGTTCTGCACATTTCAATAGATTCAATGTCTACGATTGTGGCTTTTTACGATTGTACAACGTCCATGGATGTTTTTGTATGATATGCACGAGTTGATGTGCGGAAAAAAGTATTAATGGATTGTTGAAAAAAAATATTGTCAACGTTTAGGAAGTTTGGACAAATTCGGTCATATAGAATTATTATAGCAGATTACATGAATGTACAAATTAAATGTGGAATAACTGTTTTTTTTTTTATGAAAAACGTAAATCATTTTTCATACATTGGGATTTTGGATACCCATGGATTAAGTTTAAATGGGAAGGTTTTCGTGTGTATGTAGTTATCATT
Organism: Papilio memnon; assembly: GCA_003118335.3. Classification (NCBI taxonomy): domain Eukaryota; kingdom Metazoa; phylum Arthropoda; class Insecta; order Lepidoptera; family Papilionidae; genus Papilio; species Papilio memnon. The sequence goes on from LD688935.1 coordinate 3,197,389, forward strand.
TAATGGATACATTACCGTTATATCAAAATTGATGTTTATTCATACAAAGAGCTTAAATAGATATGATATCATTATCCATAAACTATAATATAGTATCTAATATTCTAGATATAGTAAAAAGCGAACTCGTAGCGAGCTTTTTCCCTGAGATTGTAACATGCATTTAATTACAATTTACTTTTTTATCCTAAGAGTTTATATTAAATTATAAGCGATTTATTCCTTTTGTAATGTATTGTCGTCCCTTTCACACTCTTTGAATAAATACTTTTGTGATTGTATTATACGAATGTGCAGAAAGTGTAAGCCCACGGCTACATTAGCGGATCGTTGAAAATGGAAAGTGATATGCATGTATAAGTTTTGTCATATTATGCTTACATCGTTTTTTTATTTGACATGTACTCGTAACCTTACAGAAATTAACTGTATTCATCCACACCCGCTCAGTTTTATCTGAACAGTGGAATCGTTCAGATAAATCTAATAAAACTGGGAACTGTTCAGTTCTCAGTTTTGCGACATTATTCGTTTGAACGATCCGACTGTTCAGATAAAACTGAACATGTGTAACGGGCTTAAGAGCGGGCCGAAGGATGATATTCTATGGCGCCAAATTGTCTACTCTCTTATCCTTAATGTCGCTTCATAAAAGATATATTGTCTGTTCATAAGAGTGACTCTGCAATGTAGATTATCTAAATCATTTACTTACGCAGTCTTTTGGCCGAAATTGGAAAAATAATTATAACTATGCAATAAATCAGAAACGCAAATACTTTAGGATAATGTAAAAAAACGATAAATATTTATTGAAAATATATAGTTTGATAAATATTGCTTAACTTACCAGAAATGAACACTTCTGATGTTTAATTTATAGGGAATCAATAAATCAACCAGTGATTGGATTAAGGTTTTTAATATCTTAATACAATCTTAAGACTTCTAATCCAATAAAGAATAGGTCTATAGAACCTCGCTAAGTGTTATTTAATCAGCTTTAAGCTATCGTGTTACCCGGTCGTTAATTATGGGAAAGACCTGTCAATATATCAACATAATAGCACAGTACTGTTTATTACCACACCTAAAATTTCGATCATTATAACTAATGCGAATAAAGTTACGATTGAGGCGTGGTTTTTATGTTTTTTCCATACAATAGAAACCGCCACACCGGTTATGGAGACCCAAACCGTAGGTACTGCCCAAATCTTAAAACATTTCTATGGGTTTTCACGACTAAATATCGCCTATCCTTTCAATTTCGTTATAGTCGATTTTGACTAAGTCTATATTTATTATTTATGTACTTGTCAAAAATCACCAAGTTCGCTCTTCGCACACACTACTATGTCACTAATGCAAGAATTAACGAAAAACCTACTCGAGATGGTCAAGAAGGGTGGTCACAACTCTCTGACATTGAGGTATGACAGACATTTGCCCACGAGATTGACAGATATTTACCTTCCCTTCATTGTTTTTTATTACGTTGATTCCATTATAAAATTTTATAAAAAAAATTAGTCAGAATTTTAATGTATATTAGTCACTCAAATAAAAATAACGATTATAAGAGTAAAGGATGGCGTAGTAAAACCGAGTTGGCCATGATTTCCAAGGCAAACGTCTAAAAGAATCATTGAATGATGTTTATTTTCAATAGGCCTCAAATCTGACCATGTTGTGTACAACATTGTTTTCAAGGACGTGTGAAAATGGTCCATTTTGTGGCTTGTGTTAAGATAAAATAAATAAATTCCGGATATACGCCACATGTTTTTGATATAAATATGTCTGTATTATTATTGATTTAACGTCTTTATTAAGGAAATTGAAGAAAGAAACATCGTTTGAAATGATAATCCAATTTAAAGTGTATTTTTTGCGAGAATAGTAGTTGACATTGGGAACACAACTGCACAAAATATGTCACTATCTCCGTATTATCAAAGACAATAGAAAGAGATAACCATATGTTTTCGAACAGCCATTTAAGCAGTGGAAATCGACTTTAAGAGTGTATGGATGTAACATTGAATATAGTATGTGGGTGGAAATGCTTAGTCACTGCACGACATATTGTTCGCTGTTTTCCTTTCGCATTCACGCCACGTTAAATCAATCTATTGTGATGCTTTAAGTATTAGCGTATACTTGTATGGATCGTGTATGTAATATGTGTGATTTGACCTTCAAAACAAAGTAAGTTCTCAAAAATATTATGCAAATTCTAAACTAAATAATGCAGGCAACTTATGTGTTTTAACCACAAAAAATACTGTCTTCCTATTTAAAAACACAGGTAAGAGCGTGCGCACACTTGAAACTAAACTATCGCACAACTGTTTAGTTTTGCTTTAATTCATATGAGTTTATATGTAGGTGTGCACACTACTCGATTTTTAGTTGTGCAACTAAACAGTTGAATTGAATGCGAAACAATCGACAATCACACAACAGTTGTGTCATAGTTTAGTCAAAGGTGTGCGCCCGCACTAATACAGGTGTTTTGGCAACCTAAACCCACAGATGATGTCACACGAAAGCAAAATATAAACAATGTCAACGTGCTATTCGGAATTCTCTTTAGTTATCTCAGTAAATTTCCTAACAATTTGGTTCAAAGCCAAACTCATAAGGTGAAATAAACTAAGAGTTTACAATTCGTTTTATTTGAAACTAGCTATCATCCGCGACTCCGTCCGCGTGGAATTAAAATAAAACCAAAAGTGAGTAGCCTATGTGTTCCTCCAAACTATCCTCTACATCTACACCAAATTTCAATGAAGCCCGTTAAACCATTTAGGCTAACAAACTCTAACAAACATTCATCCATCCATCTAAACTTTCGCATTTATAATATTAACTAGCTTGATATAACTTGGATATTTCTAAACAATGCTGAAATTTTTGGTACTCGTACTGGATTATTGTAAGCTAGTCCGCCAGTTTCAGCTATCTTATGTTTAATTGGTTATTTTGTATTTAATATATTGTTTGGCTCTTATTTTAGCAATAATGGTGCTTCTCTGTACCGATTGTACTGAAGCCTAGGGTCTTGATTAATGATCTTTTTAAGTACATAAATGGGGTCATGACATTCTTAGGCAAAGTAAATTATATTGTGACTATGTTGGGGTCATAAGATAATGACATGATAGCATTTTAAGGACGGAATTTATGATAAACTACCTTTCGCTCGCGACTTCGTCCGAATGGAATTGAATAAAGAAAAGTAAGTAGCCTATATGTTCTTTCAGGCTATCCTCTACATCTTTGCCAAATTTCATCGAGATCTGTTCAGCAGTTTAGGTTACACACTCTAACAAACATCCATCCATCCATCTAAACTTTCGCATTTATAATATCAGTAAGAGTAAGAAGTAAGATTAAGTTTTATGACTTTGAATGTTACTTGAAACAACAAGTAATATTAATAATGGAAAACGTGTGTAAAATCAGCAATGTTTATGTACAAGTATACAAAAAACTGAAGTTAATTTTTTTTTGTAAATTGTGATATTATGAACGTTGTTATAAAACTAACTAGCTAGGTAAATTAAAATAAAAAAATAAAATAAAATAACATTAAATCCTGGATAACACACAACACAATAATAAATAACAAAAGAAAAACAAACATGAGACAGTAATGAAGTAAAAAAGGAAAAATAAATTAAATAAAACATTATAAAAAATATTGTAATGCTGACCGGATTGGGTCCTCGCTCAGCTTAGAATGCTGGGTGTCACTCAATGAGGCACCAGCGCTGATCTTCCGCGCTGATCTGAATTAGGTGTCATTTTCTGCATTTTAAAGTAACATAGTCAAAACTACTAACAATGATGTCTTTTTCCGTTTAAGAAAATGTTGTATTTCTTATTTCGTGTGAAATTTTCATTTGTACGCCGAATAAAAACCGGGTCTTATTTTAATTATGTCTGATTGCTGAGAACAATGAGCAAAAAATACCAATTGAAAGATGTGAATTGAACAATCGCAAGAATAGCTAATAATGGTAATGTTTGCTAAATGAGATTCCATGCCCGTATCTAATTACGTAGTTAAGCATTCGATGTAGACAAGGAGTTTAATTTACCTTCAATACGCGAATAATGAATGTACTTTGTTGATCTAAATAAGTAACCGATAGTTTAAATGCTAAAGTATGTTGCTAGAATGTTTTTCAACAAGTTTCCCGATAGTGGAAACACAATAAAGTAATCTCATTGCTTTTACAAGTAAACTCTAGTTTATATAGAATTCGAAATAAAAATAGTTCAGAAACCAATTGCAACTTACGACAATTGAGGCGACGTGTTGCATAAATGTAGGTAAACATATTAGTCACTCTACCTTAACTACGCGTTACCTTATCTTTACATATTGCAAAGTTTCCTGTATACATACAACCTACCTATAGATATGTACCATTTTGTGGCAAAGAAAACATACTACACGAGTTACAAAGTGATTTTAAACTCTATCACTACACTGACAAGGTTAAAATTGAGTCGAAATATTTTTTTACTCGTCGAGATTGTAAAAAAACATAAATACGTCTTCGATCAATTCGTCAGTTAACGATGTCATGTTTACCGAGGGGTCTGGTCTTGGATTAAATGTTATTAATTCGATTACATCTCTATTCTGACCATCAAAAGAGCAATTGTTCAACTTCCGTTGTCTGAAGACCTCATTACATTGTAATATTATATGTTCTGTAGTTGATTTATAAATTAATCTGAATGAAATATTAAAACCTGTGTACGTGTGTTATTATTGTATTCTAATCTAACTTTTTATTATCATTAAGACCACGATCTTAAATACTCAGAGCGGGCGCACACCTTTGACTAAACTATCGCACAACAACGATTGTCGATTGTTTCCCAGCCAATTGAACAGTTTAGTTACCCAACTAAAAATCGAATAATGTACGCACCTCCATATAAGCTCATAGGAAACAAAACACGACTAAACAGTTTTGCCATAGTTTAGTCAAAGGTCTACGTTCTTATCTTACGTTATAACCTTAAATATGTGTTACAACCCTAAATTTATATTCCGATTATCTTATGCTGCTCTCGTATGTACGAGTATTAAAGTAAATGCATTATTATATTATATTAAAATCCACTTTCATAAACACTATAAAATAAATCGGTTTTAATTGCATTACTCTAATTATCAGTATCTATATAAATGTCGAAAGTCGTTCGACTAACGGTAAGGGATATCCCATTTAATGGCAAACACTTCTTTTAAGTAGATCTTGTCTAATATAACTAGTCTTGACCTCACACAGTTTATAGACAGGTCATGGCTTTTTAGAGTAATTAAACCGTAACCCATTTATGTTGTTCATTAGAATTAAGCTAATATTGTGGGTGTGGAGATAAACGTATGAGTAAGCAGACAAAAACATTATGAAAATGCCAGCGACAACTAAACCTAGTATTGAACTATTTTGGCTTCCAACGCATTTTTAATAAGAATTTTTCATCGTTACGTCAATCCGGAGTAAAAATATTCTTTGTCAATTAATTATCGTCGTATTCTAGCAGATTTTCACAATACCATATTATTTAAACTTTTCTAAAATTAGAAATATAGTTTGAGATCAACTAAACAAGCGACGAATGAATTATATACCAGATTTTACCCGCGACTACGTCCGCATGGAATAAAACAAAACAAAAATAAGTAGTCTATGTGTTCTTCTAGACTATCCTCTACATCCATGCCAAACTTCTTCGAGATCCGTTCAGCAGTTTAGCTACAAAGTCTAACAAACCTCTATCCATCCATCTAAACTTTCGCATTTATGATATTAGTAAGAAATAAGTTAAGATGATTTATTATATTTAGTTATCCCAATTATTAATAAAATAAAAGATGTATTTCCACACACCCCGCTTACAACGAAGCGTGAAGATGTGAATAAGGATAAAATAATTCGATGTATTATCAATATAATTAACAATAGCGTCTAATAACTTCAATCAATAGTTTGATTTACTATGGTTTAACAATTGATTCCCACTGGGAGACTTGCCTTTATTAAGTAGGATAACATGCGGGTTGCATGCAAGATATCGTTATCATACAATAATCGCTTTTTAACTGCATTATCTGTATTTTTATTGTGCACTCAAAGTTTTATTAATGATAAATAAGAATGAATTTACCTATTGCAATGCAATTTACCCATCGTTTTGATAAATTTTTGTGTCGACTTTTATTGATTTTATAACCATCGATTTTATTAAAAAATCATAATAGAATGAAGTTAAATATAGTCACGTAAAATGAGCAAAACAGCCATACTCTTTTTTTTCCAGCAACATAACTCGCGCATGTAATCCAGAGAGGTACGAAGAGACTATAGACTTCCATATGGTCATGTCCTTACACAACACTCTCGCTTCTTCTACATTGATACATTTCCGTATAATATGCACGTCGATTTCGTGTGCTCTTGATACGGCCTCGTACACACTACCACTCATTTTCGCGCCTTAATTTTCTTAAGTCTATATATCATTCATACATACTTGCAGCGTATATAAAGCATGTAAACATGTCTTTTCCGTTTGTTTTAAAAAAATATATATCGAGATGGCATTGCCGTAAACTGGATTTTTCTCAATTTCATTAAAATGTTTAAAGTTCGAAGCATGTTAATATGATCAGCCGTCACGATGGAAAAACCTTGAAATCGTTTCCCAGTTCAGATATTTTAGGGATACCATCACGTCACGGTTGATACAACATCCCTTGTCTATTGGCACGTTTCCACGTCTTGATTTAACCTGACACCAATTTATCGTGTGACGCAAGCCTTTTAATTACCACTGATAAACTTCAGGTAGATTTTATTGGATGTGTACACAAGGACGCTTTCCGTTTCATCTTGCTTCTTGTTCGAAATTGCCAAAATATTGTACCACGATATTATTGAACGACCTCACATGAATGCGTTTGAAAAATCTACGTTCATTAAAAATTCAAAACCTTGTGATATTTTTAAAAATAGGTCATTCTACAATCAGCTGTTTTACAACCATTTTATGACTTGTAACGCAGATTTATGTCGCTAGAGTAGGTGTTTGTATCCGTTGTTAATCTGCGACGATACAAGGTAGTAGACTGAGTCACGTGGAAAAACTAAACAACATTATGGTCTGTGCAAATTATAAGCGTATTTATTTATTTATTTTTATATTTACAAGTTCTACAAGAGTTTGTTTGGGACAGCGATTTGCTAAGTCAAATCAAAGCCCTGGAGGTCACGGGATAGTACTCGTAGGTGGCATTTTGCATTTTATTATTTACTAGCTTTCGTCAGCCTCTTCTATATCTATGCCAAATTTTATCGAGATCCGTTCAGCAGTTTAGGCTCAAACCCTAACAAACATCCAATATAATGTTATATTTAAAGTTTCCCATGACAGTTATAAGTGTTGATTATTGTGGTCAAGCAAGGTTTCGCACTTATTCAATGGACAACCACAATGACCTTTATTGGTTACTGCAGACAGCTGTGTAATCAAATATAACAGTCGCAAACTAACCGAGATAAGACATTTCAAAGGCTATCATTCAGGTTTTTTGCATGACCATTTTTTTATATATGAACCAGGAAAGCGTTAAATAAGTCACATAACAAGTCCTAAGATTTCGAACATCAAATGTAGCATCAATAAAAAAACAATTAAGAAGAGAAAATTTCCTCAAAACACCATATTAAAATTTCATCAATCATCCAATGGTTTAGGTACTTATGCATAGTGGATGCCTATAAATGAGAGCATATTAAACTCCTACAAAACAGTTTAATTGCAAGCAACGAAAAGAAAAGCAACTTTTCGAAGAAAGTTTAACAGGAAGTGCGAAACAAATAATTTAAAACAAACCAGAAAGAAAACAAAAGTTGCAGTTGAATTCAAAATTATTTAAAAGTTGAATCGTTTTAGCCGTTTTAAAAAAAAATGCAAACGCATATGTGATGTTTTGGATCCCTAAACAGGTTGTGTCGGTTTCATAATGAAGTCAGTTTCGCCTTGGCCGCATAATGTTCATATAGTAGGTATCACTTAAAATTTACATTTGTAAGCAAAAAACGATAACAAAACGAACATTCATATTAGAAATAATCAAAATAGATATTACAGATAAGTAATTTACATACTTCCACTGATAAGCATTTTCTTTAAGCCAAAATAACAAAGTTCCAATAAGATTTTGCGCATTTACGTTGGTTGTGTAAAATTAAATGGTTATTAAATCACTCACCATCTTGTGCGAAAAATGCGACCAAAACCACAGGAACAATGAAAGCGAATCTTGACATTTTTACCAAAATATCACACGCGCTAAAAGAAAATTTGGACGGATTACAATCGTTACGAAACACACAACACGAACGAATGCCAAGCGGCGAGTGAATGTGAATGGAATGGAACGAAGTAGCGCGCGGGAGTCACCAATCTGTGGAGTCGCGGCGACGGCGAGCGTGTCGTGCCACGGTACGGCGGCAGAGCGTAGTACGCGAAAGCGGTGCGTGTGTTACGTATACCGAGGCATGTCATAGATCATACATCTTTAACAGATGTGCCATGCAGTAAAGTCGGTGAAGGAATCCGTTTCCAAGTTCCAATAATTTCAAACAGAATATGTTTCCTACTTCGTATTGTATTGTGGCCAAGGACCGATTTCTTTTACACATAAGTCGGCGATGACATCATAAACAGATATGTTTCTAGAATTTACATTAGTTAGGGCTCCTTGTAGTCATTGCATCTAATATTAAGGGTTTACTTTATTTTTATAAAATTACTAGTTACTTAGTGCTTTTTTATTTCAATTCTTTTAAGTTTCAAATCTTAATCTTTGCCAAGTATGACCACAATTTACACATTGCGTAATGTTGCTCTCTTTGGATGTCATGTTTTTGTTCAATACAAGCATGTTCGTTGTTCTGATTAATTAATCAATACTTTTTATGAGCATCCTTTATTTACTGTTACTTTTTCTTTGAATTTATTAGTGAAACTGGACCTTAACCACTTGTAGCAGTATATTACTGTGTCTTTAATTTAACCGTTGCACGACAATTTGCGAGTAAATAACAAAAATATTACGACAAGACAAGAAGATTGGGGCCAAGAGATTTTTATCCCACACCCAGGCATATTAACCTCCATAATATAAGTACTTATCCTATTTTATATCTTCACATTTAGGACAAGTTTATTTCGGCATTTCAGCTTCTTTTAGACCTAACACTTATTTAGGTTTATTGTTTGCCTTATTACATTAATACAGTAATTTCCTTTTCATATTTCGTTATGTAAACCTTTAAACTTAATCTATGGCACTTTTCCTACTGTTGTAAGAACTAAAAGAAAGAGTGGATATCTTTATAACAATGTCTGGTAAAAAAAATTCTTTTGTATACATTAATAGTATGTACTACACATTCAAACACAAAAGATTGACCATAAACACACGACTTGACCTCCTTGGATTACGTGGTACAAATTGTAAATATCAACGTTTCTCTTTTAAATGTGTGAGTAATTGGGGATACCTACATTAATACATTCTTCAAATGGTCGACGTACTCGAACTCCGACCGACTGCAAACTGAGGTCCGTTTATGGCAAACGTTATCTGCTGATCAGCCAATGCCTACCACGTGAAGCTACAAATCTTAAAATTTATTTGACTTCAACAATATCTTTGGAAGCATTTTTACTTCAATCACTGACAGCTATCTTCTCTCCTTTGTCTGAAATATATTTGACTCGATCTGTTGAAATTATTTCATCTTATCTCTCTATTATAATAAGTCATGTAAATAGCATAGTTATAAATAATGGCATAAGTGTTATAAATTGACAACCTTCACGAACGATGAATCAGCATCAAGGTAACCAAGTAAACAAGCAAGGTGTTTTTTTGTTCGAAGCTATGTCGCTTAGCACGATAAGCCATTTAAGTAATCAAGCAGCGATATAACCTACTTGAAATGATCACTGTTATTATCTCCGAGGAAAAAAACAATTCAAAACAGAAAAATGAGTCCAATTTGAATTTTAGTAACAAAAAACTTTTTCGTGCAAATTACGTAAGGTTAACTATAATGAATGTCACAGACGCGAATCTTGCAGGTTTCCACTGTTGCAGTTGGATCACAAGAAATATTATCATATCTGGTTATGCACAAAAGGTATGCGGTGTACATACCTGCTCTTGAAAAACTGTGGCTTCCCCAACAAAAGCTATAGTAACTTAAAAACAGCTTACTGCGTAATAACGCAGTTCGATTGTTTATTATAATAACATCATTCTTTCTTTCTAAAAAACCTCATCACATTTTAAGATGCAATTAAAACATAAAATCCATTCCCTTACCAAGTTAAATGTAGAAGTTCAAAATAACAAGGTACTAATGGTGCACGCGAAACCTTTTATCGCCAATCGCCATACAGTTAGAAAGAGAAAGTAGCATTCCGGTTTTGTAACGTCTCAAGCGATGAATTAATTCGGACAGTGAGGTCAATAACGTTTTACGCATAATAAAACTAAATTACATTCAAATATTTTTAAACATATTAGGTAGTGAAAAAACTTTTATCTTTTTAATTCAAGTATATATATGGGAACTTAACGTAAACAAGTATATCAAAGCAGCTAGTTTGGATCACTTTCAGATTCTTGAAGCTACCAGCTGGCATAAGTTGGCAACTGTCTATAAATGTGGAAAAGATACCTATCTACCTTTTT
>LD688935.1:3263474-3274315 GCA_003118335.3 Papilio memnon
AAAATATTAACTCTTAGTATGAAATTATTTTGTTTATTACCCGTATTGAAATTAGATATGTGGTCTCTTTTAGGATTTTGAATTACGGCCGAATAATGAAACACTTGGCTTCATAAGCGCCACTTACTCTCAACGTTTTAATGGAATTTGTAGTTTAAGCGTCGATCTATCATTAAAGAAACTGCCCTATTATTGTGTCCGTTAGTGTGACAAATCTGCACTAAGGGTTCTTAACGACCACGACAATTACACACACTTTTATTGCGGTAGTTTTCACTTTTTGTCACTTTAAACTGTCTTCTTTAAATATAATATTTTAACACAAATATGGAAGACTGGCTACGCTGACTTAAAATAAAATCTATTAAACTATGTTAAAGAACGTTTTTGTTACACTTTTTTGTAGCGATTGTGCTTAATACGATTACACTGAAATAGTAAACAATTCGCAAGGTGACAAAGGGAACGGTAATGACTTGCGATTAGAATGTCCCGCTGCCAGCTCTAACATTAAGCTTATATGACAATAATAATTATAAAGTTTTTTCCCTTTCATTTAAAAGAAAGATTAAACTCCTGTTCTTGATTCAGAAACATTTATTACACGGCTTTGAATGTCACAGGAAAATTGCTTCAAATTTATTTTACTGCCCGAAAAGAACCCAACAGAGTAAAATTATTTCTGTATTCTAGTTCTATAGAGAAACATTTAGATTTCAATATATTTAATATATATAATAATGAGTCATTAAAATCTGTAATTTATATAAAGAACCGAACACTTTCGCAATCAGAATAAAATGATGTGACGCACCCACCACACGTGTCGAAATTAAACTTGTCTCTCAACTAATGTCTATTGAAATCAAACATAAATTATACACAGACTCAAACGCACACATGAAACTTTTTCTTTATGCTTTTAAATTACCAGAGACAATTGTGTTGTGTCATATCAAAAATTGACTATTATTAATTTTGCCTGGAACAATATGCAAATTTAATAATAATACATTGAGATTTTAAGAATTAAAAGAATTGCATATTGCACTGTCAAGGCGGTTTTTAAAAATTAGTCCGTTGTTTTTTCACTAAGATCGGAAAAAATTGGCACTAGAAGCAAAAAACAACTGCCTATATTATGATACCAATTGTTAAACCTTGAAAGGCTATAGTTCAACATAATAAAATTCTCATATTTCAGATTCAGGGCTGCCTGCAGTAACGCCATTGCAAGGGCCTATACTCCTACGCAACGGGTCCGTGCCTGTCGTACCTCTCACCTCCTACCCTACAGTCAATAACGGCTCTTTCTACCAAATACCAGTAAGTATTCATTCAATAATAATATTGTAAATGTTATTTTAGGAAAACGAGAGTACTATTAACAAAAAGTATGTCCTGTGTTTCTAAATCTTAGTTAACGCTCCATTCTTAGTCCGTATACTGAAACGAATATCAAATCCTACGTTTCGTAAACGCGACTTACAATCCCACAGTGGTCTTATCAATTAAGGCGTTCTAACATATTTTAATGTCGTTTCAGTGTTCGGTCGTTAGCCACTTATTATATAAATGCATTTATGTATGTATGTGTTTGAACTTCAAAGCAATATTGTATACTAATGCAAAAGCGAACCGAGTAGGTGGTATATAACGCATTTTATTACAGTTGTGGGAATTAGGTTCATTTGTACAGCGTGTTTAACTAAACCAGGTGCGACCATTAATTTGTACTAAATAACTGTTATTACACGATAGTTTAACAACCCAATGTCTATAGATCTAAGCTAGGTTACATTAGCAATCGGGTTACTGTTGAATAGGTGTTATAGTAAATACCAAGACAGACGTAATAGTACTAGAATTAATTAATAATACAGCAACATCCAACTAGGTCAAAAACTAGTAATGGAGCTAACAAGTGATACTTTATGAATCAACTAACAACGTGTAATCATAGAGTAATAGTAGTTTTTACCTTGAGCTTTTCGCACTTTGTTTTTGTTATTTTACTTTGAAATATCAAATTATTTTTAATAGGTAATATGTAATAGGGAATCGTGAAATCCTTAAAAAGTGGTAGCGCATTGAATGATTTGATGGTTACTTAAAAACTCCTTCGTATAAATACTTAATCTATATCTATACTCTATACTAATATTATAAAAAGGAAAGATTTGTATTTTTGTATGTAATGAAATAACTCAAAAACTACTGGCCCGATTTTAAAAATTTTTTCACTGTTAGAAAGGTAATTTATCTGTGAGTAACATAGGCTATAGTTTTTAATTCCGCGTGGCGAAGTCGCGAGCAACCGCTAGCTATTATTTAGGGATTAAATCGGTGCCCCAGATTTGAAGGTAACGTTCTATATTGAGTCATTCTTAACTCAGTAGCTTCCGAATTAAATCGTTATATCACACCAGTAATTACCAACACCAATTGTGTACAAAAAATATCGAATCATGCGAATTAAACGAGCTATGATTTCATTAAGGCGGTTTACAGACGGAACAACTTTTGCAGACGTGCTGACGGAGCTATTGTAGTTGCATCTACATGCTGCTAGTAACAAATAATTACGTGGTATCAATTATTAATCTATACTAATACTAATAATATTATAAAGAGGAAAGATTTGTATTTTTGTATTTTTGTATGTATTGAAATAACTCAAAAAGTACTGGGCCGATTTTAAAAATTCTTTCACCTTTAGAAAGGTAATTTATCTGTGAATAACATAGGCTATATTTTTTTAATTTCACGCGGGCGAAGTCGCGAGCAACAGCTAGTTTAGTTATAATTGCGGCAATTAACAACTGTCTAATTTATCAAATAAGTGTAAAGGACTTGAGTATGGCGCTGTCTCGAGTAATTATTACATACCGTATGCTAAATTATCATAAAAGTTCAGCAAACCCAAATTAACTTGACGAATATGATTTAAATTTATAGAGCAAAAACTACTAAAATTGTTTCGTCTGTCGAGCACCTTAGATGTATCACTCTGTACATAATTTCACAAAAAAAATGTCTAAATGTTTATAAATATGGTTGATTCAAATCGTAGGCTTAGATCGTATTACGTCAATTATTGCAATTATAATTACGTGATGTTGATCGATGAGTCAATATCGAAAAGCTGGCAATGAAAAATTCGAGGGAAAACAATGACTCACAGGCGCTGCAATTCATCAACTCGGTTCATTTACGTAATACGAGTAGAACTAGCACCATGAGTCTTACAAATAGGTGGAGTAACAAGTTTCTTTGAAGTATTGCAATGTGACATTTGTACATTCATTACAGAACTGACACTTCTGATCTGATTTCATTAAGATCAAATTAACTATTATACCTGTTTGACTAGTAGAAAAGACATTAACAGAGTTGATAACCCAGCTGGTTACTCTATAATACTCAGGGACACGCATAACATCTTTTAAGCCATTAAGGATTCAAGATTTTAAAATTTTAAACTCATACAACACTGGCAAATAAGGCTCATAGAGTGATGCAAAGCAGGAGTAAAGCGATAAGGTTTTAAGAAGGCATAAATACGCGTTTTGCTAAGTCGTACTGTTGATATTTTGCATCAAAAACTTTTTCAAAAGTAGCAAACAGTAGCAAACTAGTCTTGAATCTTTTGGTACGTGCCGACACTGCTTATTAGAATTGCGACGGCGTTTGCTGGAGCGCAGGAAGCGCCTTAGTACACGCATTAGTCACACGCGTGGGCTTGTTACTGATAAAGTTTACGTGACCGATTTATATGATTTACTTCAATGTTTTCCATTACTATTGTCCTTATTTGATTCTGTACGGCAATGTTAGTGCGTTCACCTTGCTTTTATTACCTGTCTAGATGAACTAGTATTGTTATGAAGACAGTGTTGCTTTTCATTTTGATTTGGAGCAGACATTTTGTTCTGCTTTTAGGCCAACGTGACGTGGTACCTATTCTAAAATGTAATTACGTAGGAAGTTACAATTCGTTCCTTTGACAGCAAAGGCGTTTGTTTACTCATGGTGATAGAACCTTGACAACTACCGGTCATTCTAACGAAAATATTTAGAGGTTATTTGACTGACTGGATGTAACCATTGTAGGTTGAATACACCTTTTATGTCAAGTCATTCAGTATTTCCAAATTGAGACTCGAGAAATCATTTTATATTTTAGATTACATGAATCTAAATTCATTGACCCTTGTATTAAATAATAAAATATGAGTTTTAAATAAACTAAAGCTTTAAGATGTCGCACACGTTCCATTAAAAAAAGTTTTTACGGTACAGATATTGTAAAATGGTAGGTATTATTGACATTTTATTGAAGCCAAAATAACCCAAATTCTTGATCATAAAAATGAATGAGAATTTGATATCTAAATGGCCAAAATTCTTTTACACCGTTTTTTTCTTTTTATTCACAATATTTCATTTCTTAAACTCAAAAAATAATGAACTCATTGTTCGTGAGTCACGCTAAAATGTCACGTTCAGGTATATTTACGTGTATTGAATCTTCGGGTTTTATGTATCGAATACTGCGGAGATTGAAATCGCGAGTTGCATCGCAAACGAGCAATTACTCCTTAAATTACTTATACTGAATTCCGCATTAAATTGAAAACTGCTATACATTTGTTTTCTACTATTTTAATCATGAAACTAGAAAGAAAGACAATTATTATAGTATTAAAGTAATAAATCAATAATTCGTAAATTACCATCGCCCACGCCATGCACTAACATAGCTATAAAATTAAGACAATATTTTCTTGTCTCATAAACGACATAAAAATGTATAACGTAGTGACGTTATTGTCGATCGTTTGTTGTTTTAAAGCCTTCTAGTAAATAAAAATTAAACAACAACATCAGTTTTAAAGATTTATATGTTACTAGCTGTTGCTCGCGACTTCGCCCGCGTGAAATTATAAAATGTAGCCTATGTTTCTCACGGATAAATTACCTTTCTAACGGTGAAAGAATTTTGAAATCGGCCCAGTAGTTTTTGAGTTATTTCAATACATACAGAAATACAAATCTTTCCTCTTTATAATATTAGTATACTCGTAGATGTACGTGTATTATTAATTGTACAAGTTTTCAATTCCATAAAACATGTGCGTACATTTACCATAGAAGTGAATTAGCATAGGAATGGCTCGAAAGAATTTTTATTGATCGTATTAGTGAAACTTTAGGCGTCACTTATTTTTACCATAACACAATCCTGGCACATCTAATGGGTCAACAACCTAATTCAGATTTTATTTAATTGAACATTCTAAGCTACACATTGACCTCTAGTTATATGAAGTTAGAAATAAAATACAGTTAATGTCTCTAATTTTTTTAGATTAAAAAAAAAACATTTTTTTATATTATAAGGAGTCAAACGAGCAAGCAGCCACCTGAAACCGCCGAAATAGCGAAGCGACCGCTACCCATAGACATCCGCAATTGTAGATGCGTTGCTTACCCTAAATCGACCGAGGAGGAGACGCACATAAAGAGGATATTTCCCCTTCCAACGCGTCTCCTCCACCGTCAAATCCGATTTTCCTTCCTATCCCATCCTCTTAAGAAAAGGATAGAAAGGGAAAGGGACTAAAATTAGACCTCCGGCACGACACTCATCAGACGAAACGCGGCATTGCTTCCACTTCACGCCTGTCTTTTGTGTGGGGTTGTGGTATTGTACCGTACGAGCCGGCCCATTCATGCGTAGATGTTAAAGCGGGCTCTACCACTGTTGATAATTGTAATTATAATTAAATAGTGATTTTAATAAATTTCCTCAAATATCACATACAACCTTAAGTACCATTATTACAGACTCTATTTGGATTGACGAAAAAATGAACTCATATCTTTTATCAAGATTAGGTAATCTGATATTGTGAACAAATAAATTATAAAACAGCAAAAATTATTAAAGTTTACTAGTTCAACTAAATATCAAACACCGCAGGAGGTATGTAATCAAATATAAATACATCACTAAATATAATATGTAAATTTTATCATCTTTGCAAGGTTAATGACATAGATGCATCTAAAATGTACACAATTAATTATATGTTGCCAAATAAAGAAATATTGCCAAATATTTGCGACGATCTAGTTTAACTCCTAAAATGGACAAATTGATCGCCAATAAATCATTTAACTCTGATCGAGATACATAATAATATGCTACAGAGAATAAAAAATATTCATTCTGCATAGTCTATTGTGGTGGTCACTACTTTGAATTTAAATTAACATTTTATGGTTGTCATTTATGCAAGACGATGTTCTACATCTAGATATAATAAATGCTTATGTGTTTGCTAATATATAAAATATATTGTTTTTTTTTGTTTTATCGTAACTAAGACGTCAGAATCAAAATGGCAGCGGAATCGCGGGACGAATCTGACGTTATTAGTCATTGTGCAGTGTGGCGTGGCGAGATTAACGCCTTTTTTCGGTAGCCGGTTACTTGCTAAGTTGTTTTGAATTAATTTAGATAATTAGCGAACTCTACGGCGGTAGGTCGTCGTATAACATGGATTTATTAATCTTACATCGTAACATAGTAAGTCTTATTCGTGTAATTAATTCTTTATTTATTTTTAATCTGTATCACTTAAAATTGTCACTTCGTCTTCGCATCGTGATCGTATCGTTTTATTTTTTATACGAATACTGTATTGTATTGAAATAACCTACTTACTATACTGTGATTAGAACGGTAGAATGCAAAATTTTGTATTTACATAATCAATTCGGATTTATTTTTTTAATAGACACTTGGAACAATGCCTTTGCCTGTTGTGTTTTTTTTAAACAATAAAACTTTACACGCAATTCGAATCGTAGATAAATCGTTAGTAACTTCGTGTGCATAATTAATTGTCAAATGTAGATACTGCTAGCAAAGTGGCGCCAAGTAACTTTGGTAGTCTAAGGTTCAAGGCCCGTCTATCTTGTATTAATTTGTTCCGTTATTTATTTTTTTACGAAAGTATACATATACTGGCTTTTAGTAACCTGGTATATCCAACAGACATTATTTGTCTAACTAGGTTTATTTGGTATCTTCCAAAAATAATTAAAACACAATTTACGAATTCATTGTCTTATATTTTATAGAATTGTTTGGTAGTTTTATCGATATGATATTAATTATTTTGTACCTTTTTTGCAGATTCTTTGGACAGCACTGTCACTCGCACTAGGCTATGAACTTCAAGGTCAAATAATCCGAGGCGTGCCGTGCGTCAAACGAAACTTTCAACTCTATTGTCCCACCGCTGGCAACACCTACCCTATGTGAGTTTAATATATTCGCATATTTTATAAAAGTAGTAAAATAATCCTGCTATCTATTTATGGAAGAAGCTGACTGAACTTATTTATTTAAATCCATAGTTACTAGTCTCCTACGACTTGCGAACAATAAAATATTATTCGTGAAACAAAAGTACATGTATGGGCCTTTGCGACGATAACCAGTGGCGGCTTTTTTTGCGTGTAACACAAAGTAATCTACATAAATGTTCAATGTCAAATACGCAAAACATTGCGTTACTATGGAGGCTCAGGACTTCCTATGATTTATAAAATGAATTAACGTAATTTAGGCGTTCAATTTAAATAAGATACAGTTCTTTTCGTATTACAGAGACAAAATAGAAATGTTCATAGACGAGAACAAAGCCTTAATAAAGAGGATGTACGGCTCGTTTTCAATACCGGGTGGCGGGAGAGTGCGTCGGGCGCCCGGGGTACCCGATATGCACTCTGGCGACTCCTACTTCCGTCACGTGCGGCAGGCTTCAAAGTCCACACTACCCGACCCACAGGTCAATAGCACTGGCCGGTAAGTTGATTAAACATCTTTTAATTAATTTAAAAATACTAATTCTTCTGATCTGAAACCGTGAGTTACACCTGCCGAAAGACTGCCTTAAAAACTTGAGTGACTCATGCCACTGACGAAACACTTGTATTGACGAGGTCCAGAGGTAAAGGTAGATTTTGAAGTCAATTATCAGACCATAAAGGAAGACTTTGTTAACATCGAATCATTCGTCATTGATCGTCACCATTAATATCGGTAGTAACATACTATTTTTTCATATTCCAGAATAGACGCGTGCCAAAGCAAGACGGAAATAATCACTCCATATTGGGCGTTAAATTCTGCAAAGAAAGTCAGAGCAATTGTCAATACAATGCACTTCGAACAGGCTATACATCAGGAAGTTTGCAGGTAATACATCCAGAATATAATACTTAATGAGAGCCGTTAGTTTCTGTATCAACTCCCTTTTTTAAATAGCTTAAAACAAAATTAAAATCTTATAACATTCGGGCAAAAGGTGAGTATATTTCAAAATACATAAATTTTGTCTTGTAACTACCAGACTGGGCGTGGTGAAGGTGTCCAAACCCGTTTGAAGTTCTATTTCGCAGCGTGGGTGAGAGGATCCCGACTGACCAGTTGTTTGTGTAATTCGTGTCTAATCTACCTTAGCTATTCTTTGACATCTACAAAATGTGTTGGCGAATTACATTCAGTAGCGTTTGTTTTATGGTGATGAGGTTTTTTTACTTATTAAAAAAAATCAGCACCAGAAACCGACGATCACATCGAGGTGAATGAATGTTAGAGAATCAGGAGAGGTGTAAATCTTTAATATCTGTTTTTTTTTTCAATTGTGTTGTAAAAAATAATACTTTGTTTATATTTACCAGTAAGAAATCAACGTCTCGATGTTCCGGCGATTGCAGTTGTGAGCAGAAATACAAATGGCATCGTTTGCTCGCCTACGACCCAAGCAACGACTGCGCTGGCATATTTATGGACTGGTTCCTATTCCCTTCGTGCTGCGTGTGCCAGTGCGACCCGTAAACTATAAAAGAATAATAAATGACACTTAATACTGTTATGGGATTGTAAACTATAGAATCATAGCAAGTACTATATTACTTCTTTTTCTTCTAGTTATTTCTTAAACTCAATGACAATAAAAAGTAATTACAGAACATTTAATACAACGAATTAATGTACTGCAATTATTTTTAAATGTAAATATTCAAAAGCCAAGAGATACTTTTTGTATTTATAGTAAAGAATGTCTTCTTATTTATAAAATAATTTTTAATGTTTTCTATTTTGCGGCTATACTTTAAGAATAAGAAAAAAGAAATATTCTTTACTTGCTTGCTATGATAATGTAAAAAACAGTAACTATAAATATTCTACTGTCTGATTTTAATATTTAAGTAAAATATAACATCAAATTATTTAAACTATCGTGAGACATTATCTTAATCGAAAATTAAAAACGGCTAAACTAGTCGGTGCCGTCACCGGAGAATAAAACGTGAGTTTAGCCGTTTTTAATTTTCGATTAAAATATAACATATTATGTAGTTTAAAATAGCCGTGAAGTCTATTATAAAGCCTTTATAATTCGTACTTGCTTCTCGAAAGGGTACAAAGCTGGTTGTTTGAATGTGAACTAAAGTGAAAATGTTAGTTAGTTAAAACTTGTTCATGATCTTACGTAATGAATATTGTAGACTTAATATCAATGTAGAAACTTTTATATTTTTCCTATAAATTTAAGAATAATAAACGAAATATGCGATTTGGAGTGTTTTATTTCCATCGTAATCCTTTATCTATTTATGATTTGCATATAAGGTTTATCGTTCGGTACGGTGTTACTTAAATATGGCTAGAGGTCTTAGCGATTACAATATATTAAATATCAATCAAATATACAATATATCAGTGCGAGTTTGATTGCAATATATATTTACAATCGACAGGGAAAATAATAATTTAGATTAATGTCTCGAAAGAGAAAGATAATAACATTGTAGCTGATAGACCTACAGCCAATGCTATAAAACACAAAAAAAGCAACTGTCACTGTCAGCAGACACCAACTTGACATTTTCTTGTTGACATTGACAGATTCTGGTATATTTTTCGCCCGAATCTGCGTATTGTAATTTGTTTGATTTGTAGTGTTAAAAGTTGTTATTAAACGAAATAAAATATTTATACCTTGTAATAATGTTAAGAAATGCACTTAAAATGCTTAGGATAGGATATCCATGTCGTCATCTACGTCAAGGAATAGCTTACAGGTAAATTAATACTACAACGTAATGTTAAATCTTATTTAATGTATCTATTTAACTCTTTGATTTGTTTTCGTACACAGGTTTAATCAAGCGAAACAATTTAGTGTCTTATCACAATATCCTATTGGATCTAGAAACCGTAAAGAATCAGTCTTCAACTCGTGTCAATGCCGAACAATGTTTATTCAGACTCAAGACACACCTAATCCAAACAGTTTAAAATTTATGCCTGGTACGAAAGTTCTTGAACCCGGTCAAACACTTGACTTTCCTAATATTGGAGCTGCGCAGTGCAGTCCTTTAGGTAAACGTTGATTATTTAACTTCATTTCAATTGATAAATCATTACAATGTTACTATTTGATTCGTTAAAACTCGAACTGGAATATAACCTTATATAATTCTATAAAACAATGATTTGCAGCAAAAATGATATTCCGCATTGATGGTGTGAAAGCAGTTTTTTTCGGCCATGATTTTATTACTGTTACAAAGCAAGACGATGATGTTGAATGGAAATTACTTAAACCGGAAATATTTGCAACAATAATGGACTTCTTTGCCAGTGGCTTGCCAATAGTAACTGATGCCAAGCCATCGGGAGATACTCGTATGTATTTTAGAATTTTTAGTTGTACCCAAGTTTCATATCTGGCATACCAGCTTTTGTTATTTTA
>LD688935.1:3287510-3300025 GCA_003118335.3 Papilio memnon
CTTAAAAACAGGAATCCTAGTTAAGACGCCAAGGCAACACTGATTGAGTTATCCTTAGTGTGCAATAAAGATATTCTTATTCTTATTATTATCTAGTGTAGAAAAACACAGGCTACAACAAGTATATTTTTTAAGTTCACGCGTACCTAATCGATGGAAAAACCTAATATTTCTTTGTGCTAGTTCACGTGATATTTGGATATGTCTTGATAAAAATATGTTTTGTGAAATTTGATGAGAGGATTTGAATAATGAATATTTTTCGACGATGAATATAGCTCTGACGACAAGACTGAAATATTTAAATATGTTACCTCAACTCCAATTTCCGTTAAATTTTTGACTGTGCGCTAGATTCGTTTCAATATTCATCCGGAAATGAGTTTGTGACAAAAATTAGTGTCACTGTAAAATAAATCTGTAAATATTTAAATAATAGTTTTCATCATTATTCAAATAATATCCGTAGGTGATCAACGCGCGTACATTAATGAACAGTCAGAAGATCCGTTCGATAACTCAGAAGATATTGCTCCAAATGAACTGCAAGTTGGGCGGCACGCTATGGAACATCAGTATCCCGCTCAAGTCCGCCATGATCATTGGTATCGACTCCTACCACGATGCTGGTAGGAAGAAAAGAAGTGTTTGTGGTAAGTCACTTATTATATTTTTAAAAGGGCAAACGAGTAGCTTCATTCTATTTGATCCGACATAGATTTCCGCCACAGCAGAAGTACTGCTAATGCTTTTAAAATTAATGGCTATAAATATTTTTTTAATTCTAAGTAAAGGTAAATTCGACCAAAAATTCAAAGGCTTCTCATATTAAAATAGGTTTGTAATTCTTGACATTAATTTAGAGATATCAAACACTCGACATTGGCTCAATCCGCTGAGGGAGAGCCATAAACAAGAAATAGAATGATATCAAATTTAACTTTCACCAATTAATGCAATTAAAAAAGAGATACAAAGATTTCGCTTAACATATAAGTATATGGATCTATTTTTTTGTTGTCTTTATTCGTTTTAAGTAGATAACTTCGCTCATTTACCTTATATAAACATTTTTTTGTAAATAAATGTCTAATAATTAAAAATTCAGATACAATATTTTATTGTTGTATTTTAAGCACCAATAATGTATGTATTACTATATTTAGTTTTCATATAATATTTCCAGCATTTATAGCATCTTACAATCAAACGATGACACACTGGTACTCCAAAGTGGTGTTACAAGAGCGAGGGCAGGAGATCATTGACAGCCTCAAGTCCTGCTTTGTGGATGCGTTGAAACATTACCTGCGTGTTAATGGCAGGTTACCCGACAGAATTATCATTTACAGGTAAGAAAAATAATATTTAATACTTTTTTCAGTGACGACAGTGTCTGACCCTACTGGCAGGATTGAAATTTTCTCCGATTGCTAACTCTAAAAAGCTATCTTACTAATATTATAAATACGAAAGTTTAGATGTATGGATGGATGTTTGGTAGAGATGTTGATAAAATCTCACATAGATATAGGACCAAAAGAACACAGTAAAATATAGAAAAGATCGCTGAAAATTTCTTGGTATACTAAATCTATACTAATTCCTAGTTTACACTAGGCAAGTAATTTAGCCGAATAAGAGTAATTTACTAAATTTAATATGGTTTTACTACAATATTATAAAGAGAAAAGATTTGCATTTTTGGATTTTTGTATATATTGTAATAATTCAAAAACTACTGGTTACCGATTTAAAAGATTCTTTCACCATTAAAAAGCTACGTTATCAGTTACATAGGACATTATTTTTTTAATATCTCGCGGACTAAGCGAGCAACAGCTATATTTAGTATTTTAATAGTATTGTAATTCCAACCAACCCGCAATGGGTCAGCGTGGTTGACTATGGCCTAGACCCTAACATAGGGCAGGCTCCGAGCCCCTCAGTGGGGACGTATAGTGGTGATGATGATGATGATGATAATTCCAGAGACGGCGTGGGAGATGGTCAGCTGAAACTGCTCCAAGACTACGAGATCCCTCAGATGCAGATATGCTTCTCCGTCCTGGGCGCGGCGTACCAGCCCGCGCTCACCTACATCGTGGTGCAGAAACGTATCAACACTAGGATATTCTTAAAGACACGGAATGGCTTCGACAACCCCGACCCCGGGACTGTGGTGGATCACTGTATTACGAGACGGGACTGGTCAGTTATTTTATACAATTGGTACAATTTACCTCCTAAGTTTAATAGATTTATATATAGCTTAAAACATGTCTTTCGTTTTATTATCAAAAATATGCTGTGATTGCTGACATCCTACATAACTAACTAGTGTGTGTTTACGCTTTATTATATTAGTATAGGTAGATTGTAGTAATGTAATCTATTCGCTAAAACCGTCATACAGCAGAGAAAGAAAATGGCATTTTTAGGATTACTTGAAAACTTAACTAAAATTGATTTTTTAAATAATTTGACTAAAAATAGATTATAATAAATGGGCGATTGAGATCTTAAACTAACGAAATTAAACTATTTGACTTAATTTTGTAGTCTATGGTTGACATAGTTACTAAATCAACTACTCGTATGTCCAAGAATTTAAAAATCCTGTCTTGCGCTTCAATCGCCTTTATCACATCACTTTCTAATGTGCAAAGGTTTTTATATTCCCGATCAATTTAGTACGGATCAAATTGTAACACTTCATCATTACAGGTACGATTTCCTGATCGTGTCACAGAAAGTGACCCAAGGTACAGTGACGCCAACACACTACGTGGTGATACACGACTCCAGTGGTATGACAGCAGACCAGTGCCAGCGGCTGACGTACAAGATGTGCCACCTCTACTACAACTGGCCCGGCACCGTGCGCGTTCCAGCGCCGTGCCAGTACGCGCACAAGCTGGCATACCTTATCGGACAGAGTATACATCAGCTGCCGGCGGACGCGCTCACCGACAAGCTATTCTTCTTGTAATTCGCACTTTTGTTCGTGACTGTACCAAATATAGCTCCAAGTCACAACTACAGTTATAAAGAAAATAGTTAATGATTGGCGCCAGACAAAAAATACGTCGTCGGATACTTTCATCGACAAGTTGTTCTTCTTGTAATTCGCACTTTTGTTATTGACTGTACCAAATGTATCTAGCTCTAAGTCATAAGTACAGTAAAGAAAATAGAATGATTGTCGCCAGACAAAAAATACGTCGTCGGATACTTTCATCGAGAAGTTGTTCTTCTTGTAATTTGCACTTTTGTTATTGACTGTACCAAATATAGCTACAACTCACAAGTACAGTTACCTAGAAAATAGTTATTAATTGTCTTCGGACAGAAAATACATCAGCTGATCTCGAACTCCCCCACCGACAAGCTGTTCTTGTTGTAGATTGCACTTTTGTTAACGATTGTACCAAATGTATCTAGTTGCGATTCTCAAGTACAGTTACAAAGAAAGTAGTTATTGATTATGTTGAATGTACACCAGCTGTCAAACGCGCTCCTATCTAAGTAGATCTTGTAGATCGCACTTTTGCTATTGACTGTACCAAATGTCTGTCAATTTCTCATTGTAGTCCCAAATGTATGTATCAGTTACCAGTACAGTTAAGAAGAAAATATCTATTGTGTCACCCATACTTTTGTCAGCGACTGTTTTAATTGTATGGCGCTTAAAGTCGCAAGTACAGTTACGTAGTTTTGTTTATATTATGAAGGTGGCAAACGAGCAAGCGGCCACCTAATTCCGCCGAAGTGGCGAAGTGACCGCTACCCATAGCTATCCGCAATTGTAAATACGTTGCCGAAGAGGATATTTCCCCTTCCTATGCGTCTCCTCCGCCGTCTAATCCACTTTTCCTTCCCTTCCTTTCCTCTTAAGAAAACGGTGAAAGGAAAAGGAACAACAATGGTAGAGCCCGCTTTAACATCTTCGCACTGTAGGGTCGGCTCGCCCGGTGTAATACAACGACCACACAGAAAACAGGCTTGAAGTGGGAGCAATCCCGCGTTTCGTCTGATGAGTGTGGTGCCGGAGGCCTAATTTTAGTCCCTTTTTCTTTCCACCCTTTCCTTAAGAGGAAAGTATGGGAAGGAAAAATGGATTTGACGGCAGAGGAGACGAATGGAAAGGGGATATATCCTCTTCCGTCGATTAAGGGTAGGCAACGCATCTGCAATCGCGGATGTCTATGGGCAGCGGCCGCTTCGCCATTTCGGCGCATAAGGTGGCTGCTTGCTCGTTTGCCACCTTATAATATATAAAAAAAACTAAAACGTAAGAACGTAGTTATAAAATAATAAGTACAGTCGGAAAGAAATTTATCTAGAGATGTAATTTATTGTGGCTATGGATATATTTGTCACATTGCGATAACTATGATTATAAATAATAACTGAAATAATGTAGCTGATTGTACAATTATAAGTTGATCATAGACTTGACTGAAAATTATGCCGTAACAGAAAAAAAAACACACGAATTGAGTACCTCCTTTTGGGAAGTCGGTCAAAAAAAAACCAATCACGCATTGATTCTTATATCATTTGATCTCAAATCATTTTGATATTAATATGTATAAACTTCACTGACATTATTATAAGATCATTTTAGTTGATAATAATTTGTATAAGTTATCCTATTAGGTATAAAACGGTTGGAGCAGCGATTTCTAAACTTAAATATACAACTATGAGAAACAAACAGAACGTATAAACTTTAATTAAATATTTTAGGCATACGATGGCAAACGAGCAAAAAAAAATCTGAACATCCGTTGCATAATGTTAATAAGGAGACAGGAAAAGGATGTTCTCTTCTGTCTATCCACTCCCCTGTTTTCAGTCATCGGCTTCATGGTTAGTGATTAATACAGATTTTTAATAGTAAATTGTACTATTGTTTTAGCCGAAAGAAAAGTAAATTTCCTATATATTAAAATAATGTGAAAATTGATTTTTTTTATTTATTTTTTTATTTGATGGAACTTTGAAATATTTTAGTTTTTGTCGTCCAAGAGTTTAAACACTATTCTGTAAGCTTTCCAAAGATATAAGCCATTTTCATGTGTTTTAAATAAGAAATCTATAATTATAGATAGAGGCAGTAAAACTTCTGAATCTCCGAATTAAAAAAAACATCTCCGAATTAAAGGAAAATATATATATTTTTTTTATGTAATCTAAATTTTTTAGCGAAATTGGACATATTCATCGTCGGAATCATTCTTATTTGTAACAGTATACTAGTATAGTAAATTAATACTTAAGTTATTAAGAAATTGTATAAAAACCAAATTGACTTAAGCACCGAGAGAGTGCATTGATCATAATTTAATAAGAATAAGTACTTATTAACCGTTTATTAACTATGTTTTATGAATGTGAGAATGAAACATGTAGTAATATATCAAGAGCTGTCTAAAATCGTACAAAATATCAACTTGTCAAATTATTACTGCCATCTAAAAAGTGGTTTTAGATAAAAACCACCATTTGCAACTCGTGGACCCCCATTTGCTACTTATGGACCCCCATTTACAATTCATGGACACCTATTTACAACTCATGGACCCCCATTTATAACTCATGGACCCCTATTTACAACTCATGGACCCCTATTTACAACTCGTGGACCCCTATTTACAACTCATGGACCCCTATTTACAACTCGTGGACCCCTATGTACAACTCGTGGACCCCTATTTACAACTCATGGACCCCTATTTACAACTCATGGACCCCTATTTACAACTCAAGAACCTCTTAAATTATTTAAACTTTTGTGAGACATTTTATAACTAATGTACCTCTATTTACAACTCGTGGTCCCCCAGTTTTGCTTCCAGATATTGTTGACCTGTGATTTTTCTGTTGTCCCCAGGGGGTCCCGAATCATTGAGAATCACCGGTCATCAAAAATCAGTGCTAATTTGCATGTATGCCAAGCGTACTGATTGATTATAATAAAATTAATGTTAGGTAAAGTGTTGCTGGAAGATGTGACGGTGAATTAAATTAAGAAACGTACAACTTTACTGTACAATTATGCAAAAAGTACATTGATTTCGCTAAAGCAAATGTCAGTAATGAGCACAAATGTATGAAAACGAGAGATAGATGTGAAAGGGAAAGTTCTAGACGGATTTATACCGTTTAGATTGGTGATATACTAAAGGAAAGCGGTATTAGGAGTGTCCTAATAGATTAATGTTTGCGTCGATGTATAAATGTAGGATAGGTTTCAGGACCGTGCCAACTCCGCAATCTCTGCCCACCCTTTTATTATAAGCGTTAGTGTATGAAGGAAAGTACTTGTAGACGACTACCACATAAGGGTAATTGTGACAGTTTTAGATATCTTAGAAAATGTATACAATTTAAATAGATGTAAGTTTTTTTTTTTACATAAAATTAAAAGAACTTAATTAATTTGTTATTTTTTTTTGGTGATACTATTAATATAAATAATAATAGAGTTATCAATAAGAAAGGCAGAAATTTTACGTAAATACTACATCTAGATTAAGAGTATTTTTTGAGCAAACTCTATTGTACATAATTTTTATTTCCTAAGTTTATTCTAATGGTTACTAAAGCAGTCTCTTACGGTGAATATCTCACTAAATCCACGCTAAGGTGAATGCTTTCTGTCTCCACGATCGGACTTAAACTCCGATTGCAATTAATAACAAGGTGAGTACACACTATTTATGAATATCGTATGATATCATACGACGGAAAAAATATAAATACACTAGCTTGAAATGGGGGTGAACCCGCGACTCCTGGCGTGGAATAAAAAAAAACTATGTCTATGCAGTTCTTCCAGACTATGCTCTACAACTATGCCAAAAGTTTCTCTTAAGATTTCAAGAAGTTTGTAATAGGTAGATCACATAGGATATTGAATGGTTATTCTGGCTGTTATTTGTACATATTATTTATAAAATATTCCACACTACTAATTCCACTAAATTACATATTGTTGATGCAAGCGAACATTCTAGTCGCGATACTTTGTTTCAAGCAATGCAGTTTGCGCCCAATGTGTAGCAACCTTTATAATTATTTCTATTGTTTTTGACATGTGATCAACTATAGTAGATCTGATATAAGTTTGAATGAAGAGTTGTTTGGTCTAAGTTGTAATATTGATTTAATTTGTAATGCTTATGGATGTAACTTACGTCCATGGTTAAATCTTAATAAATTTGTTTTTTGTTACTCGCCTAACAGTGGCCATATACTTGTAAGAATATGTTATTAAATTTCTTGATGTTATTTTTATTGTTTTATTTACAACTAGCTTTCACCCGCGACTCCGTCCGCGTGGAATTAAACAAAACAAAAGTGAGTAGCCTATGTGTTCTTCCAGTTTATCCCCTACGTCTATGCCAAATATCATCGAGATCCGTTCAGCCGTTTAGGCTACAAACTCTAACATCCATCCATCCATCCATCTAAACTTTCGCATTTATAATATTAGTAAGATTATTCATTTCCAAAGACCAGATTCTTCAAAATTCCAACGTGTAAATAACGCGTATTTTTGGCGAAAACCAATTTCTTGTTACTTTTTTATATCTTTAGAATTTCAAATCGTAAGTGAAATTAAATTAACGTTTCTAATATGTTCTGTTATAACAATTATTTTAGGTTCGTTGAATGCGACATGTTGACTTGAATTTCAACATCACTGCAGTTTTTATATGTTTAAAATTGCAATGTCTAGACATGAGTGCTTAAACGCTTGTTAGTAAATTGTCACCGACCTAAATTAAAAGAAAGCCTTTTAATGAATTAAGAAAACCGAAATATAGGATCTAATTTTGCGAAGTTAAACTCAAATTTACATTACTACTTACAACTATTCCTTGGTGTTCCCGCCGCTCCTTTGTCAACTTTTATTATAAAAAAAATCTTCAAATTTATCCATATGCTGAGAATTCTGATGCTGAGAAATCTTCGTAATATGTAGTCTGATGAATCGCATTGCCATTGTATATTATTATATTTAACAGTAAAAATGCAACTATGAGGTAATTCTCAGATTAAAGTGATCGGTTTAAAATTATTTGCCCCAATTACACCGAATAGTTCACTGGAGGCGTTTGTTTGACAGGAGACAGGCGCATGGAACTCATGCGTCTCCTGTCGAATAACGATGTGAGAATTAGTTCCCACACTAATAAACAATCATATGAAAATGTGCAATAAAAGTAGTTCAGTTTCTTGTCTATGGCACTCCCTTAGCGGATTGGGCCAGACAATAAAAGTATCGAAGTACATTGCTTCTTTATTTCTTAAAATTTCATTCCGCCGAATTAAACACAGCAATGGTTGAATAAATTTGCACAATTTAACGTTGTGGTAGTGGGCGAAGATATCTATCGAGTTGAAGTGTCGTAATTTGAAGTCGGTGGGAAATTGTTTTAATTTAAATGGTTACTTGATCATACAATGATTTCAATTTGAGTTTAAACAGATAACGTAACTTTGAAATAACCCGTATTAATATGAAGAGGAAAGATTTGTATATTTGTATGTATTTATTTCACGTAAAAACTACCGATTTTAAAAATTCTTTCACCATTAAAAAGGTAATTTATCTATCAATAACATAGACTGTATTTTTAACTATTTTTAAATTTACGCGAACGAAGTATCGAGCAACAGCTAGTAACTGATAAAATTACTTTATCATGATAGATGTTATAAGCAATAGGTACAGATTAAGAAAAGTGTTCACTAAAATTGCTATCACTGTCTTTACCTACAGTCATTATTTACTTTATATTACACCTTATATATCAAAACGATAGCCAATAAGTGTCCATATCAAGCACATAGATTGAAAGATATAAAAGATTTTTATCAGCGGTCCAATTATCACCAAACTTTGACACAAACATTAATTTCCCTCAAATGCAATTGAAAATAACTCTTAAAGCGTAGCAATAAGCTCTTAAATAATTTATTCAGTTGATAAAGTAAGTTTGTTGGTCTATACAAATATTCGTCACGGTCGCAGGCGAGCGGATGTTTAAAAAAAAAGGAATCGATGAGCGCCCTGTGAGGGCTAATTAAGATATGTAACCGATATGAGACAACCCACTGTTGTTTCGATCGCTATTGTCCCTTTCGTGGTCCCGGGATCGAGGCATTGAGTTAGGTGTGGGGTACAGAATAAGGACGCAGACGTATTTCCAGATGAAATATAGAACAGGTTCTAATTCTTCTATTTATGCATACAATACCAAATACTATATACTGATTTCAGGGTATTTGTGAATGAAAAGTTTGAATAACAAGTCTTAGATTGATATCGAATTAATAAAATCTCTTGCGAAATTTTTCGTAACATTTTACTTTTAAAAGTTGTGTTGTGTGATTCAACTATCATAAAATTTATTTTCCGGAGATTATAGGCATTATCTCGTCCCACGAAATCCTCAAGCGTTGGCAACTACCAGAAAAGTTTCCGAATCGTGCATGGGCGGAGGCTATCGTATAAATATTTGGTCGCTTTTTTCTCTAATTGAAAGTGTCGAACACCGTACGCGTGGGTTGACGATACGAATTATAGACCATTGTTACCAATCGGACGGGTTGTGTGGATTTTTTTGTTTTAATTTGACCGAAGAAGTAATGCGGATATTGAAAATAATCTTAAAATGAGTTTTAATTTATCATCAATCCTCGAACCGTTGCTTTCAGAGTTAGTGATGTAGAGAGGAGTTTCAAAGATCGTAACTTCTTCCGTACCTGTAATATAGGAGTGTTCGGAACCGTTGAGCATTTTTAAACAATGTCTCATTCTGTAACATTCGTCATCGGAAAGTTCCAAGTAAAGTCCATAAGTTAATTTAAACATGTATTCGGCAAAGGCGAGCGATATGCGGGCTCGAGCAATAACATGCTTATTATTAAATCATGAAGAGTTTTTACAATATACCGACTAGGCGTGTGCCTGAGCGACTCCGTAAATACCGCATTTGCATCCCGGGCCGAGGCCGCCGCAGAAACCAACTCAATCGATCGCTAAAAAAAATTCATCGCATTATACTCGCCGCGTACCTACAAAGTTCGCAATAGAAAACGTTACAACTCCCCTCAAACTGCAAGGGAACATCAACTCTAACTTAAAGCGTTAAAGACCTATGTTGCTTTTGTTGTATATCGTATAAGCTCTCATAAATTGTTAAGATGTGACTACAATAATACGTGCACTGGGCCGGCGCGCGCGCAGTCTGATCTGACCACTACTGTGCATTTCCCACGGGCTGCGTGCTCCTCTATCTCTGTCTGTCGGTATAGCTGCGTCTCGCTTGCACTTGATGGACTGGCTCTTGCGTTAAACGAAGCACACCCACACACGGTGTGTTTGGATGGTCGCGGGCACACCGGCATAGATTAGGCACGTCGGCCGCCAGATCGCTTGTACCAACTTTGTTCTCGATGTTACGATAAAGTCATGAGCCAAATCCAACATGAACATTTCAATAGTGAACTGTGTTATCGATTTTCGCATAAAATGAAACATTTAAAAATATAAAAAATAATAAAATTCATTAAGAAGAAATTGACGTTGATGTTAATCTCAGCTTAACATAAACCAAAAGAAGACAGACTTTTCTTGGTTTTACGATATATTTTCCTTTTAAATTCAAAGTAGCGTATATAGATTTTTTGGAAATACTGATGACTTCAGCTTAACGAGGTAACTTTCAGGCGCAACATTCATATGTGTAAATAAAACCCGTGAAACAACTTCAAAATTGTACAGTGCGACTGTTCAATTAAAACTGATGTGTGTAGGCAAAACTCATGCTGTTTAGGACTAAACTAAACTATCGTTCTTGCTATAGCTTTAAAATAAAAGAAATATTAATTTGTAGATGCCATACAAAAAATACTTTTAACTCTTTATGAACGATATTTTCAACAAAATATAGGTGTCTAATTTGAACACTGATTTATTATTACCTAGTTGTGTCTCTGATTAATGTTTTAATGAACTGTTCTCTAGTGAAAGTGAATTAATAAGAAATGATTGATGTATAAAAGTAGTTGCTTGTTTGAAGCTGGTTTAAATTGGCAGCCGTTTAATTAGATTGATGAAGGCGTTTAACCGATTACCTACTAGACATGCTGTCGCTCGTTTAGTGTTTGCTAAGGGGTGACTTAGTTTCAATTTAATACGAAATATGCTACACTACACTAAGCGAGTGTTTATATAGCAAATGAACTGTTCTAAGAGCGGTAGTAATTAGGTATTTATTAAGAGATTGAATTCTATTTTGCCGATAAAAAGCTCTTGGGCCCGGTAAAAGTGTAAGTATAAATTTGGTAACTTTAACAAATTTTTAGACTAGCTGTTGCTCGCGACTTCACCCGCGTGAAATTAAAAATATAGCCTATGTTACTCAGAGCTCTCACTCATAACATAGCTTTTTAATGGTGCAAGTATTGAAATTGCAATCGGTCCAGTAGTTTTTGAGTTATTTCAATACATACAAAAATCCAAAAATACAAATCTTTCCTCTTTATAATATTAGTATAGATACAGCTTTGTTTGACGTCGTTTTATTTTAAATGTTTAAAAAATAACTTCATCAAATGCATTTGATATAAGATTTGATTGTTAATCGGGTGCTTAATGTCGTATAACGACATCTGATGAAAATGACTGTTGTTTGAATGAAATTTCTTTAAATATATAATGTTATTAAGAAATACGTGTAGTATTATTCAATTTGTTATGTACTGCGTTGCACAAAACAACACGAACGATCAATGGCCACAGATGGTTATTTAAGAGTCATTCGATGTTAATAAACACCTTAATTCAATTAGATAGGATTACACGGTTAACACATCACTCTTATTACAATGAACTAGAGTCTACATTCGTGGTGTTTATCAGGACGTGTTAGTCTACGGATAGTCTAGCAATAAAGTTTAACGCGTGAGGAGCCCTGCGGAGTCCGTATGAACAAGGTGCCCCTGCGCATATCTTTATTTGCATAGTTATTCCTTTGTTTTATTGCAACAAAATCGCGGTTGCCCGAACGAGTGCCGGACGAAACGATCATTTTTATTCATATATCTTTTTATTGCGACATTCTTGTTTTTATAGACATTCAATTTATGACGAAATCTAAAAAAAGAAACAGCGAATAATCGCGAAATCTTAATACAGGTGAAGTGAAACTACGAAGAATAATAGCATATCTTAAGATTTAAATTCGTTGTTTACATATTGAAAGTTACCTCTCATCTATACTAATAGAATAAAGCGTAAACACACACTTCTTTGTTGCCTAAGATATCAGCAATTACAGCATGTTTTTGAATAATTCTGTCTTTAATAAAAAGCCCTACACTCATGTCACCCTTTAGGCTATATATTTTCACGCCATTACACTTAAGGGGTAAATATTTTGGATAAAACCCTAATGTGGGAAAGAGACCATAAGTTGCTGCCAACATCAAGG
>LD688935.1:3304913-3318152 GCA_003118335.3 Papilio memnon
GGAAAATAAAATCGTAATCAAATAAGACAAGAAAGTAATAATATGATAAATGCTTCAACAAATCGGAGATGTTTCCTCTAATATTTTGTAATGGAAACTTTTAAGAACGTTATCAAGAATAATATAAGTTTAAATGTTAAAGAAATAACAATAAAATAGCTTTAGGTATCGATAATGATTGAATGCGTTTTGTTTGAATGCTGTAACATAATACAAGTCACATTTACCTCTAATGGTGTTAAAAAGACGTGTTAAATACGATATTTATTGTCGATGAATATGAAAATACGTCGTGAATTATGTGTTCTCAAGATAAAAGATAGTGGCCTCGAGTGTTTCGCACCGACCTTGCTAAAGTGTCAACATATTTTAGGAGACAAAAGATTTATCCTTGTAATTATTATGATAACTCCGTACTTGGATCGATGTGAGAATGGAGATGTGAATAAAAGATAAAAAATAAATATATTAGAAAAATCTTTAACATTGAGTGTTCACATAGTTGTTGGTTGTTAAGTGGTTTTTTAAATACCTAAACCTGTTACATAACAAAAAAATAAAACTCATTACTTGTATTATTAAGCGAATGTAAGTAATGGAAATATCTCAATATTTATAAAAAAAACAATCCATCTTCTCCCTAGTTAAACTACTGCATGTTAACTTAAAAGTACTCAGTGTTAACTTAACTTAAAGGGCCTTACTTGATGCGAAAGTTTAGATGTATGGATGTTTGTTAAAGTTTTGTAGCCTAAACTGCTGAACGGATCTCGATTAAATTTGGCATAGATGTAATGCATAGCCTGGAAGAACACATAAGCACATAGTTGCTTTTGTTTTTTTTTCAAATTCCATGTGGACGGAGGCACTGGCAAAATATAGTAAACAAAGTGCTAATACCGAACAAATAGCAGTGATACATAGTGAAACATATAAATACGTTGACGTCTAAAATATAGGTAAATGAGAAGCAAGCAAGGCCGGCAGCGCATCTGCAGTTCCATTGGCGTTGCGGATGTTCATGGGCATCGGATCAATTAAATTAGCGATCCGCTGCTCGTTTGCCCGGTTTTACTATAAAAAAAAAAATCAGTATTAAAACACGTGTTTAAACATTGTCTAGCCATATTGGGTAATATAGAAAGTGCTACTTAACTAGTGTTAAGTGTTTTAGTTAAGATTGACATTGAAATAAAATAGAACTGGTTTAAGAAGACGGTCCACTAAAATGTTGCTTTTTTAGTTCTTAACGTGTCTATACGTGTTTGTAATCAGAAAAAAAAAGAATAATTAACTTACTTCTGACCAGATCTACTAATATTATGACTTGTCTCGCCTTGATAGATTTATTAATATGAAGATTTTAAACAATTTAAATCTGCATAAACTTATTAATATAACATTTAAATTGATTATTGAATAGTGACATATGTAGACAATATTTAACAATAGAAAACATGTGTTGGAACAAGGAAGGAAATAACATAAAAAATGACATTAAAATGATCCCAGTGACATTTTGGTTATAATTTATTTTGTATAAAAGAACTCGGTTACCTAAACCAATTATTTAATAAAATATCCAACACAAATCTATCGAGTCATAAATTTTATGCTAATAAATAAATTAGCTTGCATCCGGGTTTTTATAAATATATATGATTATTTGTATATTAAGCCACCTGTGTGTTAAGCCGATATTATAGACCTAAGAATAATTAAAATAAATGTAACAAAAAATAATGTAAAATCTTAGCCCATAACACGTATGCATAGAAACTCAATCTTAATAACCGATGACTAAATTGTGTAGTTAATTTGAAAAATAAAGTACCTCGAACATTTAATTCCGAGGAAGAATAATAATCGAAGAACCGAATACAAAATGCACAAGTACCTAAAAACGCAAAAGAACAAACAATTTATCTGACGTTAAAATTACGTAAGTTGTATTTATTATTTTTATAAGTACTGTTAAGTAAAAAAATAAAGCAAACCATTTATAGAATTTGGTATTTAAATCAATTGATTGGTTCAGAAAAAGGTGAGAAACATTGGACGAGATTTTTCAGTTACTAAAAGAAGAAAATTCTTACATACTAGTATATAGTTTATCCGTCATAACTTCCTGCAAAGTAAACATTTAATAGGTTTATTATTTTATTGAGTCATGTGATATTTATCTTTTTGTAGATATCATATCAATTCAATTGTGTTACCTTCAATATATACCAATAGGAATAAAAGCAAAGTTTAGGTAGTGTAAATGATAACAGGGCCCACCTTATTGTACCGTGTTATCAAACACTTAAGACGCTGTTATCGATCTTATCTACAGAACTATGTGAATTTAAAACAAATATTAACTCAAGGTGCAGAATACACGTCAAGTCGGTGGATTTTTCCTTCTCTTTATTCACTTATCTAAATTACAATACTTACAAATCGAGGTGCGGCGTACGTGGAAGCGGTAATGAGGCGGAACTTTAATGAATAGGTGTGTTTTACCTTCTTATAACGATTTAAGTAGCAAAAAATTGTGATTCCCCATCGAAATGTTGCCATCGAGTGTCGGCTGGCAGGCGCGATTGTTTTAAAACAGCAACGTAAATTATAACACAGTCGGGGCCGCCATTTGCATTTTTATTGTCCCCTGCATCACACCGAATGGATTAAGTCCGTAATATAACCGAGCGGTGGAGCGCAAAATTGAATTATTTATTATATCTTATAGTTTGTAAAGCGCAATTATTCGGCGGCCGTGTGGCCAAATGTCGATGTCTTTTTTTCGTATCAGTTTGATTCGGTGCGGTCCTGTAAAGTCGCACATTTGCGCTCGAAAAAATCCACTTTAATATTGTCACTATTTCCTTGTCAAACGGTCGTATCGGAGCATTTCTCGAATACGCTCCGACTTTAATAAAAGTTTATTATTTTCTTTAATTTCTTTTTCGGGCTAATTTTTTTTTTGTGAAAATGGTGATCAACGGAATAGGTAAGTTTTTTTTACGTTTTGCTTATTTAAATATTTTTCTCGCTTTATTTTTTATTTGTTTAGTGGGAATTTGATAAAATATAATTCGTCTTCGAATAAAATCGACATTGATTTTAAAAGCGGTCGTTTGTGCATGATTTAATGGGGACTGTTGAATGCTATACAAAGAATTCTCCGAGGAATCCGGTGGCAGATTGCAGATTAGTAGCATTAATCAAACGAGTTATTTGCATTGAAATTCCTTTTATGTATGTTTTTTAATTGATTTTAATTCCATTGGGATTTCTTATGAAAAGTTTTTAGGCTTTTTATTTTAAATAATCGATAACTAAAATCGATAAATGAAACGCTGACAATGTTTTTTGTTTCGGTGAAATATATGCGTAGGCGAAAACCGCCGGCGGCGAGCGACGCGGGCTGGATTAGTTTTCTTTTTAATTTAACAAGGGCGTAACGGTTAACCGATTAACTTTATTGAGGCATTGACTGGACTGTGACAGACACAGCGAATAGATATGTGATCTCGCTGCCAGCTATCTGCATAGCGGAGTACAATCGCCGTCGACGGGCACAGGCAGCCGCTACGGGCACGATCACTGACAGGCTTACGTGTAATAGACACAAAGAACACTCGTTCAATAGGCTAAAGAATTTAAGCTCCGCACTGCACGAAAGTTCTCACAGCATCATGAGAATGCTTTTTACAATCGATATTCAAAAAAAGAATAGCATCGATGTCTCCGTTGTCAACGGACAATTCTTTCGAAGATCGACTACTACGAAGAAAGGAATTCAAACTCTAATTTTTGTTTGGCAAGATTTACATTCGTTCGATGGCATTTTAACATTTTATTGTTCCGTTTCGGTATGAATTGCGTCACCGACTAAAAAGACAAAGAATGGAGCGATCGGCTCGCATTGTCCGACTAATGATGAGCCAAAACACTATTTTTAGATGTCTAGTTTTGCTGTATAAGGGCAACACTCGATCTTTGTAAAGATATTTGCTTTTATGGCGCCGGTAGCATACTAAGATTGTCGATACGAGTCTTGTACGGGTATATCCCTAGGGAATGTGTCGATGTATCGATACTATTATCATTTTTTGTTGATCTCTAACTAATTACACACGACGACATCTACTTAGTTGTTTCAAATGATTAAAATCTTAATTTAATATGTAAGCTATAAACAACTGGAACCTTCGATTCCGCCGTGTTACCAGATGCCAGATAACTGATTTATTTGAATTCGAACGAATTGAAAAATCGTTAACATGTTCATAATCTAATTTTTTTGTTTTATATTTATTTATATCCGATATCGATTAGTTGTTTTAAATTCTAAATTAAATTAATATTAGATTTTTTTTCATCGAATTAAAGATGACATAAAACGATACACTGTTACTCTACGTTTCTGAGAAAGACCGGTTGCGAAACGATTATCTTTGAATAATGTTAACTGAATTAAAATATAGTAGGTATAATCAAATATGTGACAGAAACACTTTCATTGACCAACCTGACCTTACGGTGTGTTAATTTTATTTTATAGAACAGGCAGACTAGTTTGTAAATGATCCAATATATCAGATAAACCATGCTAATATAACACTGTAGAAAATAATAAAATAAATTAGTTTACTCAAAAATATAATGAAATATTTATTTTTAATTCATCTCTTGAAATCATATCTCCTAAAAGATGAATCAAGATTCTCTGCACAAAGATGTCATTATACACATGTAATTATTTTGACTAGGAGAATATCGGAAAATGTGCACAGAAGAGGAAGAATTACGTCTTTACTTAACTATCACTTAACCATTACTTAACTGTGATTTTAGCGCATCTTTATCACGGACATTTCATTCGTAGCGATTAAATTCTTCAAGTTAAGTATATTTAAAATAGGTAGGACTTGCGTTCAGTTTAATGTTTGAACTAAGTAAATGTTTTAATTATTTCGATGGTTTGACGATTACAAAAATTAGCAACGCCTATCCGAATCGGTGTGGTCGTTGTTCAACAAAAGAGTGCCATTGAATCTTTGTTTTTTGTTTGTCCATAAAACTTCAGTATTCGCTACAATGTCTGCCAACACACGGTTTTAGGGCCCCATTGTTGTAACGTGACACTTCTCAGTCCATAACATAGAACAATGTCTCAATAAGCTCAATAAGCTTCCCGTAGTTTCGCATAATGCGGTCCAATTTCTTAAACAATAAATTTCCTAATATGTTTTGATGTTTTTGACCATTGTCACCTTTCTGCCTGTTGTCTATATGATTGGTATTTAATAGGCGTAACGTGTTTGAATGGAGTTTTGTCGATTTGTATGGCATTCAACGTAGTGTAAAAGAACTTTAGGAAACGTTTAACGCGTGTCGTGTCTCTTCGAGTTCCGTTACTTTGAGATTATCGAGATTGCTTTTCGAACTGTTCACGTCATGTTATTTTATTCTATTGTAAAATTATTCATTGTTATTTTGTTAGGCGTAAATAACATAATTTAATTCCGTAGTGTCTATTACATTGGACGTTTCAATCTTTACTGTATACATAATTTTCTTGAAGAATATCATCTTCATACGACGCATTTTGAATCTGAATTAATTCTACGTACTTTACATAAGCTTAGTGTATATTTTGTAGATTGTAGTTACTTCTATCATATTTAATACAAATGATATTTATAGATTCGTGAAACTAAAAATAATCAAAATAAGCGGTATCTTAACGATATACAAGAATGTATTTTGTGTTTACTTTCAGTTTCGTTATGTTTTCATTTTATTAGGTGTTAATATACAGAAAACGTGTTTCTTTCATTGGAGATGTGTCGGCGGGTGAATGCTTGTAGCGACGGCTTCCGAAACTGACGATGGATGGATTAATGTTGACCAAATTATCGATTTGATCATCTTAAAGTGATTCGATAGTTTAACAAAGCGAAACTCTTCCAAATATTGAATCCAGCTTCTCTTATTAAACTTAATAAATTTAGAATTTTATTTCCAAATATAACTTTGTATTTAAAAATAACCTTAAAAAAATAGATATATCGGACTTGTTGTCATTGTTCGCAATTGTTAGAAAGTAAAACAACGTATATGTGATTGGTATTTAAATTGCTACGACTGCAAACGGTTGTAGGCGTATAAGTTATATAAAAGGAAAGTAAGGATCGGTGCGTAGCGCGGCAGCCGCGGGCGGACATAAATAACTGACCGCAACGCAAACAGGCGCCGTGTTTACTGCATTATTATATTTTATACATCGGGCGCACAATGCGCGGGCGCGGGCTCTAACGCGGCCGGCCTACATAATGACGAGCGCGCGGAAGGCGTAACCCGGTGGCAATCGGCCGTCTCGCTCGACGACGCCCCGGGCGCGCGCCTAAGCGAAACGTACGACCACAAATTTATTAAAACGTAAAAAAAAACGCTGAACTGCTACCGCACTGCGCGTCGCCTCCACAGAACTAGATACATTTTTCCACGTCGGCGCGTGCGAGTGAGAGCCCCGGCGATTATGCCGCGGACGAGCGAGACGATGATATTTCTCAACGCTCGTCGAACATGCAAACGGCGGGCGATGTGGGCGCTGCCGGTGTTGCGCGCGCGCAGCTACCTCGCGCTCAGGCTCAGCGCCGACCGGCACGCCGCGGCGACCGGCTCGCTTGGCCCGTGTGACCTTTACTCGGTGAACTTAGGAAGCGTCGTCTGCTGTAAAACGTCCATTAGGCCCCCTTCGAGCGCGCGTCTCCGGTCTTCGCGCCGGGCGGGAGGGAAAAGGATGACGGGCGGTCGTCGGTGCCGCGCCTAAAGGTATTCGTAGAATGCGTGATCTGTATCGTTGTGGCGGGCGGCGCGGGGAGCGCGGGACGCGGGGTGTGGGGTGCGGGGCGCGGGGTGCGGGGTGCGTTCGGAAGCGGTGGCAGCTCCCATCGACTCCTGGGGTTATTCTTCCTCAGGCCACTGCTGTCGGAGCCGCGCACCAGACGAGCCAGTTTTTTCTATCCGCCGCGCCGCCGCAGCCGCCCGACACGACACGCACTCGTTAATCCCGCGCCAACACGAGAAGTCGACACTAATAAATTACTGTTTTTTACTGCACTCGAACAGTCTCCGCCGCGCAGCCGACTCATTTATACGTACAAATAAACATTAATCAGCAATAAACGCAGTCGTTAGCGCCGAACACAGTGAGTATTCCAAGCCTTTACGCTTTTCCCAATCCACGCTCTCTTAATTTGTGCGGTTCCGATTGAACTCTGCGCCCAACCTGCGATGTCGTTTTCTGGTCTCGCGCAGAACATTAAGAGATCGGAATAATAAAGATTAAGAGAGTCAGCGATTCAATTTGCAATTTAAGTGTGTATAATTCTATTTATTTCTAATTTATTCACCGTCATGTGCATGTCAAACCTTTATTTCCTATGTTAAAACAATTTTTAAATTGTTATTGTGTAATCTAATTTATGTGCAAGTGTACATTTCATTAATTCAGTCTTATTTGGTAAATTATTACAAAGTCTCTCAGAATCGAATTTAAATCGTAAATATGATAACTAATCGATAAAAACCTATTTAACCTATCGTATCCACGGATATATATTATTCAAATAATCATAGATATTATCATGTAAATTGCCTTTAGCGCCTCGCTTGGCGCTAGAATTGAAAAAAAGTTAGTCAAAATTATTGTCCTTGTTATGGGATTTTTTGTCAACAAAAACCTTGCACCCGACTTCGATGCACCAATCATTGTCCAATAGTGACCATTTTATAACGATTTATGGTTTATTTAACAATAAAAGAAGAATGAACTAGCAAAAAACGGGCTTTCGAAACGATTAAGAACCAGAGAGCGGACAGTATATTATCGATTCTTGCCTTTGTTGTAAGCGAAAATTACGAATTCCATGCATCATTAGCTCATGAAGCTATTCATATTTCATACAGAAATTCCCATGAGTTCCAACTCGTTGAAAATGCACGTTCATGTACAAAAAAGTATATTGAATTGATTTTAAAAGCTGTCAAAAATTTCGTGGTCAATATAATCCTACAACTTTTATTTGTAAAAAATCCTATATATTTTTTAAATTGAGAATACGCAAATTAGTAAAACAATAAAGAAATGCGGGAGAACTCTTGAAGTAACAAAACGGTGCACTTTGATTATATCAATTTCAATTCAATTTAGCAGTTTTGATAAATTGGTTGGAGTTTTTAAAACAGTCGTGATTCCTGCAGACACAGAGGTGAAAAATAATTACTAGTATAGACTTGATAATTAAAGTTCATAGTGCACTTGAAGCAAAAAAGCATACAGTAGACTATAATTCAACATTTAAATAACGTTGTTTTTGAACATTAAAATTCAACATTCATTTAAATCTGTCGAAAAATGACTTTAAAGGTAAATTATTGTTTTGAAAAATAATAGCTTATATAATATTATTTTTCGAAATTCGAAATATGTTCATATAAAAGCTGAAAGGAATTAAAAAAAGTTTTATTAATATTTTTAATCTGTGATGAAGAAT
The DNA here is from genome assembly GCA_003118335.3 of Papilio memnon. NCBI lineage: Eukaryota > Metazoa > Arthropoda > Insecta > Lepidoptera > Papilionidae > Papilio > Papilio memnon. Next base: position 3,313,466 of record LD688935.1, read on the forward strand.
CCAACAATTATTATTTAAAGCGAACACATCTCCCGAACTTCGTACCAGCTTTGAGATATCTTTAAATGAAGGTTTTTTATTTTCTCGTTTTTGTGTTAGGATGTCAGTGTTAGCGTGTTTTAAAACCTTAAAGCCTCAAGCTCCAAGCCAATTTGCATCCGTAATTACTGACAAAATAAATATTGTAGTCTGAGAGTTAAAGATTCTTACAGTCAAAAATTCGATTCCGTGAAAACACACTAAATCGATTATAGTAAATTAATTATGTGCCTTTAATCCTATATGATTATTTAAATTTATTCCAGCCCATTTCTAAAAAATGTTATTTCCAAATAATTCGCTTTAGACACTTAAATCCGTTTTAATATTGTACAGTTTAAATATATATTATGCCTTAAAAATTACATATAAAAACAATAATATTAATTCGTGATATTAAAAAGCTTGTAGTAAAATGTCAGGATCTTAGACTATATGAGTAACACGGTAGCGGGTTCTTAACGCGCCTTTTCATTTCCAATTCAGGCAAGAGATCGCAAATAACGAAAATTATGTTCAGATGAACGGATTCTCTTTTATCTTGAATGAAAATTGTTAATGGTTTTATAAATAACGAGATCAATAAGACGTTACTAATAGAACACGCGACTTTATTTTATTACAAATTTATTTCTAAATTATCATTTACCTTTATATGGCTTTTCTTCTTCTGGCCTTTTAAAACGTGTGAACTATTTTTAACTGGATACTGAACTAATTCTAGATATACTTAACTTTCGTAGTTAGTCTTTCATTGCTTCTAAAATAAGATGTTGACTGTCCTTTATTCTTCTTTATTGAAGCTATTTGTTGCACATACCTAAAGAGCTAGACACTGTCCTCCTATGCCATTTAGTTTAGCCCTCTCTTATAGTTACAAAGACCCGTAGACACTCTGCCCTTATAACCTACTAGCTTTCGTTCGCGGCTCCGTCGGCGTGGAATTAAAAACCAAAAGTAGGTAGCCAATGTGTTCTTCCAGACTAGCTAAGCCAAATTTTATCGGGAACCGTTCAACCGGTTAGACTAACAAACAATAATCCATGCGACCTTTCTCATTTAGTATATTAGTAAGAAGTAAGATTTTATTCTTCATCCATAATGATAGTAAAATTTGCATTAATCAAACACGGTATTCGTCAGATTCAGGGACTCCCCGCGGGGTGCGCGTTTATCTCTTTCAACTCCGCCGAACAGACCTTAACGTTGAAATAAAAACCTCCTCTTTGTCACATCCAGCAAGGTATTAACACATCGGTGGATGTTTACGAACCGCAGGGTGGAATATGTTTCGAAGACAATCATTATTTATTGTCTAACGATCCTTTGACTCGGCCGCTCGATCGATACTTTCTTTAAATAATTGTTATTCAAATATTTACAGTATATTACATTATTTAAATATAATATTGTTCAGTAGATGATAAACAAGTCACATTGCTCGCAAAACGAAACTCCGATGAAGTCAAATGCGTTTATTATTGGAGCCTTAGATAAATCTACGAGTATGAAACATGGATATTTTATGTAATGTATTACAATGAGGCAAATGTAAATAAAGGGGACGTAGTTACTCTTTAAATAAAAATTACGATTATTAAAAAATCTGTTTTTCAATTTCTCCAGCTTTAAATTCGAGAATAGGTAAATTGTATTATAGTAGTACATTAACCCGACAAAGCAATAAAATATTCTAAAATAATTGACTTAAAACTTAAAACGTTTATTTACTTAATAACCGACCTTTGTTATTTGAGACCTCTTTCACCTTGCAACGTTACACCTTTTATATGACGTCATAATGAGTGTCTTTGTTATTTAAATAACCTTTTTCTACACCTTTCGTCATTAGCATATTTTATTACAATGTACAAGGAAACAAGTATTTAAACATCCGTACAAGAAGAGTCAATAAGTATTTGGTACATAGTATATGTTGCACGATTTGTCCCGAGCGACAAACGATGGTAACACAGGAAACTTTTGTTTGAACGAGATAAAAGACAAAGGCTTGGTCGAGTTTCGGCTAAGCTTATCTGTTGGTAACCCCGGTTACGACACCGTAGATAAACGAATTCCTTTCTTGGGATGTGTTAAATATCAACAAGTAGAGTCTATGAGCGCCATGCCGGCCTAACCAACACAACAAATACCGCCTTCAGAATTATAATTTATAAAAACGATGGCTCTTACACATATAGTCTTAAGGCAAACAATTTTTTTTTACATTGGCCATTGTCTAAACTTAGTTTTTTTTGGCTATTTAATGAATTGAATGTTCGATGGTATCTTAGGTTTTATATGCAGATAGGTCAGGATTTGTTTACTTACTCGTATAATAAAATATTAATACTGAAAGAATGAGGTTTGTTTCTTGGTATTTACCTCCTTACTTAACGCGAATTGGTGAAAAGAGGTCATATAACTTGCTCTTTAACACTGGCTGGTTACGTTTGCGCAAATAAAATAGATCGGTCATAAAACTAAATACAATAGGAGCTATTCATGCCTAATGAGTTATTAGGTTAACCTTTTCGTCTTATTTCTTTATCAACAGTTTGGTTAAGGAGTTGCTTGGTTTCTTTGTAGTTATGCCGACTAAATAATTCTTGTGTCTGATAACATTGTTAGGCTTTGACGCACATGAAAGTATTTTTAGGAAGTTAGTCTCCTTTCTTGTTTAAATATCATGTAAAATTGTCAGAAACGAGCTTTGAACTTTTGAGTACTTTAACTAAAAAAAGTTTGTAACCTTTTGTTTCTTGTTTTTAATGTTTTAATGATTAGTTTCTTATTGTACTAACGACAAAGAAGTACAATTAACAACCATTTGATACATCTCAGTACATGATGTGTCTCGTAAGCACGTTTTAACGATCGTCTCTCTGATTAGTAGACTTTCTAGCGATCACTGGACGTCGTTTCAAAGGAAATTAATGGGCGAGTTGTGTCTGAGCATTTCATTAGCGCCGCAAAGCACACCCATTCATTCATTTTACACTGCCATTGAGTCAGTTATTTGATGAGGCTATTTCGCACCGACTTGTTTGCTTGACCGTTGGCCCAACATACCCAAATGTTTGCGGCCAAGCGCCACAGGTGATGGTTCTACCTGCTTCAGTTTTTTTTGTAATGTGTGCTTAGGAAGTTAGATCTATTTAGACCTGTTATTTGTTTGCGGTCGAATATTTCGAGTGTTTGGATTGTATTCGTCTTCCATTTTGTTATATTTAATAGCTTTATAGATATTTACTGGCGTAAAAAATACTTACATTTGAATCGTTCAGTTACGTCTGTAAGGAAATAGTTATAGAGGCAGTTAATAGAAAATAATGTAGATTTTTAAGATGATTTTTGTTTTAATAAAAGGCCAAAACAAATAAGAATCTACATCTTCCGCGTTCGATAGTAATACTGAACGGGACCACACTGGATGGAACAAGTCATCCGTCACAGAAGTGACTACACATAATTGCGCGCTCATGAATTCACCCATAGCGCAGTGTTGCACAGAACCCGCCTATTAGCGTCCACTACGATTTGATACATTGCCGACGTCCCACGAGAGATAACCGCCGGCAATAGAAAGTCCCACCCACGTTCTCACGCTTATCGTAAATTGAAAAACGTAAAAAAGGAATATATTCCTTTTATAAACTGGATTCAACGATCGCCTCCGGGTTACGCGCCACGCCTCCGCTTTCTTATTGGTTGAACGGTAGCTTGATTTTTTTTTAATGCGTGTGCACATGCCACATGCCAGTTATGTACAGATCGAAAGAGTTCAAATATCGATTCGAAATTCTGGCAAAGATTAGATATCATTCCTTTGAGATTTTATGGTTTATTTTAAGATCCATTGTAAACTAAAAGTTTTTTTCTTCGTCCCACTGCCGAAAATTGAGGATTACTAGACAATAAATCTCTATTGCGTGTGGTGGTCTTCATAACCAGTACAGAAAACTGTCATTTTTAGTACTTTGTATAACTTTAGAATGTTTCTTATCGAATTTTCAATCAAAAAGATAATATATTGACGTGGACTTCCTAATTATTTTTACGAGGTACTATAATATAATTAGTTGTAGATAAATCTTATAATAGTAGCTGGTATAAGTTAAAAAAACATAGGTACAGACTTCATTCGATATGGGCAATGTAAAAATAACCACCCACTATCATTCGTTAAAGCAATTTGTTCTTACCATATAAGAGTTGAATGCATTACTTTTTTACCTACACGTTTGATTGGCCGCCGCGTAAACCGGTAGCCGGAACCCACACATGTATACAAGTATGTCAATGTGTGCGTATTTACCGAGCTACTGTGTCCGCCCATCCCGGAGAGAATTGGGGAGAAATGGGAAGAGGGATTGAGATGTGAAGAGGTGGTTTTAATTTAATATGGGTGTGTTTCAGAGAGGGGATCTGTGCTTGTGGAATACATAATGGTTTCAAATATCGAAACATCTTTATAAAGTGTCTTAACAATCTCTTTTTCAATGAGAGATTGTGGTATGTTTTTTTCTATGTTCCGGTAATGGGATTTTGCTGTTAGTGAATTTAGTCTTTTACTTTAATTTAAACAAAAAAAAAACTTTTGTTATAGTTCGTTTCACACTATTATAATCGATTTTATGACTAATTA
>LD688935.1:3318227-3360040 GCA_003118335.3 Papilio memnon
ATTTAGGCATTCATCTAACTTGACCTAAAGGTCAGTTAATTGAAACACTTTAGTATAAATTTGTTTTGTAAACATTAATGATATTCATTTTTGTTAGTTAAAACGATATTTTTAACAATTTGCAATATTTTGGGTTATAATTTACAAAAGAGCCATCTATGTGTAGGTGAGAATATGAACAACAATTAAAATACTTTTGTTTGTTTTTTAATCATACTAATATTATAAATGCGAAAGTTTAGCTGGATGGATGTTTGTTAGCGTTTGTAGCCTAAACGGCTGAACCGATTTTTATAAAATTTGGTATAGATTTAAAGGATAGTCTGGATAAACAGATAGGCTACTCATATTTTGTTTTTTTAATTCCACGGGGACGGATTCGCGGGCGAAAGCTAGTATCTATATATCTATACTAATTTTATAAAGAGGAAAGTTTTGTATTTTTGTATGTATTGAATTCACTCAAAAACTACTGGGCCGATTTAAAAAATTCTTTCACCGTTAGAAAGGTAATTTATCTGTGTGTAACATAGGCTATATTTTTAATTTCACGCGGGCGAAGTCGCGAGCAACAGCTAGTGAGTAATATGACTAATACCGAAATTAGAAATGTCTAAATCTCTGTTGTTACTAATGCCTTTGAAATAATCGTTCCTGTCTGTCATAAATACTTGAGTCCTACAAATTACCAAATAGTTGGACAACATACAGTAATTAAAACAAGCTTACACCGTTAAAAACGAATGTATATAGAATCGTATTAATATATGATTATGAAAGCTATATAAGAGTTTAGTTGGAGCTGTGGGCGCGCGCGAGTGGCCGCTGCGCCGGAGGCTACGCGCACACGATATATCAGCCGGCACTCCGATACTCTGCACCTTGGAACTGCGAAGCCATGGAGTCGGTTTAGACTGAAATTTAATTATTAAAAATTATTGTCAATATTATATGTTTCCAAGTACCCTTATTTTAAATGCAAATTAAATAAGGAAACGGAAATAGATTATGGGAATTATTTGCAAAATTACAATTAAAGTAAAATATTAAGTATAGGAACTGTAAAAATGAATGACTGTTTTTACTGTTTCGTGATTAACTATTTTTGGGTTAATAAAATGTTAAATGAATCGCTTACTTATAGATTGTAATGGCTTAATGGGTTGAAAATAAAGTTATTCACTAAACATGAGTTTATATGTAAAGATGGGATTAATAAATAATGTTTAGCTAAAAACTTCGATCAAATCTTACTTCTTGGTAATATTGTAAATGCGAAAGTTTAGTTGGATGGATGTTTGTTAGAGTTTGTTAATGCGGACGGAATCGCGGGCGAAAGCTAGTATCTTATTCTAAATAATCGTATCGACTCTACAGATTTCTGTGTTCCGATGTGGGCGCATACCGTTCCTGTGGGAACGCGCGGGACATAAACTGTTTCGTTATTTCTGCTCACCCGCTCATTTGTATATTATAATTTGGTCCCTTGCCTCGGCTCGGGCCGGCGAACTTCAATTTAAATTGTTATGCATATATTTATATCAACTATGCGACTTTTTTTCAACTCGCAACAAATTTATTTCTAATTTTGTTCAGATATAACAAGAATGAACATTTTCGCGAAATGTCAAAACAATACCGTGGGAAGAAAACTATTAATGTTGCCATAAAATTGTTATCGTCCGTCAAATGCAAAATATAAGTGATATCAAACATCAAAATCCACTTTTAATTGTTTTTTTGTGCGTAATACCAAAAATTTTGCATAACTTATATAATGATATACGATTTGACCTCATTCAGACAAAATTTTAACACATCTATAAACATTTTAAATGGCTTTTAAAAATAGCGATATCTATGGATATTTAAATATTTAAGGCCGTTTTATATTGTTTTTTTTTTTTATAACAATGAATAATTTAAAAACTAAATCGAGATTGTAATAGCATGATTCAGCTCATTACTTCGTATTCTTTGATCGAAAACTAAAGGACGAGTTAACAATTGCATTCCGTCCTGCTCATTACAATGCAGATGGCTATCGATAAGAAGGAGAGAGGATAATGTTCATTGTTCGGTAAAAATGTCAAATAGAATGATAAACAAAATTTGATGTTGAATGCACAAGAGCGGCGCACGCGCCTCGGAATACGTTCCGATGTTACAACAGAAAAAAAAGAAACAATACTTTCAAAGGAAACATTACCTACGTACAATACAAAGTACGAGGACTAACAAAGACGAAATCTTTTGATAAATTACAAAAAAAACTACGATAACCTAAGTTCATTATAGAATGCTCACGATGGCTACCAACAAATTTTGTTAGGTGGCAAAATCTCCAAACCAAACACAAATTTATCTGATTCATAACAAAAATTCTGCACCAAGGAGAAGTAAATCCTTTAACTGCATTTTTTACTCCGACATCTTCACGAGAAAATTATAGTCGCTCATCAGTAGCCTTTCGATGAAATAAAGATCAAACGATTTTAACAACTAATAGTTGAACTATTAAAAATATCGAAAAATCAAATATTTCGGGTTTGATTTATAGACATTCTTCGAATACATCTCGGCAGGATGCCGTGGAGTCATGCTGACTGGGTGACTGGCGGAGGCTCTTGTAGCACAATAGCAGAGACGCGGCCATAGCGCACAAACACAATCACTTAATAAATATTACTGTTTAGACGTGATTCCGTTCATTGTATCGATATTTCTAATTTAATTGGTTTTATAAATTATCAAAATCTATACTAATTTAAACCCTCTGTAGACGCTTAGTTCTAAACACGGTCTAATATTTCCCTCCATTACGTTCGTACGTATCAGTTAATGTTGATATAAAATGCATCTACGCCCAAATAAACAGAACTAAAAATGCTAATAAACACGACCCTATAATTTAAACATCAAGGGAATAACCCCAGGTATTCTCACTTTAAACCTTATTTTATCGTTAAAAGTTGTTATTCTTATATCAGGAATTAAAAGCTTATTTTACTGCAGCCATTTCATCGCATCAATAGTTCAACATAAAGAAATTTGCAACCGTATACAGCTCTGTTTTACAACCAATTCAACATCAACGTAGATTCCCATTCGCTCGCAGTCCATTGCCGCTTTAAAACAATACCGCTCCCAACGAGCGCGTGTAATGCGCGAAATGATGAGCGTATAGTTTATTGATAGATAAAAAGTCGCTGTGTTTACAATGTTGCAAACAATCGAATAACAATTTGGTTTTAGTAGTACCATTTGCTTATTCGTTTGTGGAATTTTGCGTAATTAAGTTCGAAGTGGTAAGTTTTTGTGGTCATTAAGAGGTCCCGGCGAGAGAGGTTCTGGAGATAATGAATGTGTGAGATTCACTACAATGTTCTTAATGAGGCGGAATGAACGAATAAACTCTCAGCCCTATTTATGTATCCGATGCAGAAACAGATTGTTCATTTAAAAAACAAAACCGATATTCTGTATTATTCAAATATGACGAAAGAAGGAAGTATAAGATGAGATTAAGGATGTGCCAAAACTTAGAGTGCTTCATTTTTGTACGTACGTTTTAGCTTTAATTTGGCAATAGTATTTCGATGTCACCGACATTCCTTTCACTGGGTGGTTAATTACTGTCACTTGAGTCAGAAGTTTCAAAACACCGTAACCGCAAACATTCTCACCTCCAGTGACGCATCATAACTGTTGAATTTTATTGTACGATAAACATTTGTGTCTCGTAAATGTTTGTCGTAATAACATTATTACGAAAATATGAATACAGAAACACGAATGACTTTAACATTCCCCAACAAGTACGACTTACGGTCCTTCAAGAAGCGAGCGCATTTCTTTGTTAACGGCCAGCAACGCATTTGCAGTTCTGGTGTTGTCGATGTCCAGGGAGGTCGATGAGTACCTCGATGTTTCTTCTTTTGCTTAAAAAAACTTAGGTGTTATTGGGTGATCTGTTGGGAAATGGAAAAAACCTCCACACTGCATAAGTATGCTATATAATGCCTCTGTGACGTCAAAGTCCTATTGCTGTTAGCGTACTCGTATTCTTGCCTGAAGACTGCAAACGTAATTGGCATAGTCATTTAATTTTATTACAGGATATTCTGAGATTTCTTGTCGTCCTTGACATTAGTCTCAGGATAGCGGGAAATATTTTAAACCAAATAGCATCGGTCGTAACTTTTTTAACACCTATTAGAAATATATCAAAATTCTTAACGTTCTCAGACGCTTTAAATAATGCAAACAGATAATCAATATTAAAATTAAAAGGCAATTAATAGATTATGTGTTCTTTACGATTCTTTACGAGGAAAAATATTTCCTATCGAATTTTGTCCCACTATAGTGACATATGCAAGTTTGTATGTCTGTACGTTATTCCCGTTATTGGTTGACGCTATAGGGTATTATTATATGAACAAAGTAGAGCGATTTGAAGAGTGAAGTGTCATTCAATTATTAGTTTTCCCCAGAATTTCATACGTATTTCAACTGACTGTACACGTTTTTTTTTATTGAACGACTGTTTCTATTGAAAAAAACTCAGTCTTTTAGTTCATAAGTCAAGTGACATGATCAATTGTTCTATGAATTGTCAATAGTTCAAATCACGGTTCAAAATGATTCATGTGTCGTTCGTCACAAAGATCGTGGGACCTGACTCATGTTAAGATCCGCATGTAATTTCAAAACTAATTTTCATAAACCATAGACCGGAGATATTATCTGTGCAGGAAAGATTATAAATTATTTATTAATAATGCGATTATAATACAAATTATCATTGTTTAACATAAATATTAATATACTAGCTTTCGCCCGCGACTCAGTCCGCGTGGAATTAAAAAACAAAAGTAAGTAGCCTATGTGTTTTTTGAGACTGTCCTCTAAATACAAAATTTTATCGAAATCCGTACAGCATTTTAGGCTACAAACTCCAACAAACATCCATCCATCTAAACTTTCGCATCTATAATATTAGTATGACTAGATGTGACTTTTTAATAACACTAATTTTAATTTTAAAAGACATTATTAAATTTAAGTTGTAATAAAAATTAAATAAAAAAAAAATCAGGAAGGCATTAAAATTAAAACTATAAAATTGGAAATAATCTTACCGTCATCGTTTATTGATATAAGAACGTAAAACTTTTATTACAACTAAAGTGCTGGTTTTAGATTTTAAACTAGAAAAATAAAATTAAAAATTAACGTTTACTCACTTAACGATTTATTAATTTATTTTTAACAATTAAAATATAAAATAATCTAAATTAACGATGTTTCTATAATCTATAAAACATATTTGTATTAATATATTTCTCATCTATAATTATAACAAAAATGCCATAATGTTTTATCTTTATTAAATCTCATGCGAAAATATTTTATTGGTATTTATTTATTTACATATTCGAAGGTAATCTTAGAACTGGTGGGAAGTTTAGCTTTTTTAAAACGATTGTGAATCAAGATAATAGCTATAACAAAAAAATGTATTACTTAATCTTTCCCACAATATTGACAAATTTAAATACACTAGACGTCACGTTGTTTTGTGTCTGGCCGTTTGTTTCGTTTACCAGAACCATTAACAAAAAAAGTCTAAGTACTACTTGATTCACACGAGGGTTACATGGAGAAATGCAGTAAACCGCGATATTGCTGTTATTTGCAAGCATTTTTACTGTTAAAATAGTTATTTTCTACCCTCGTGTGAAACATCAAGGAACCTAGTAACTGACATTATTTTATAACAACGTAGACGAAATAAAAATAAGTTGTTCTTACGAAGTTAATCTTTTTCGGTTTGTGCAAATTCCTGAGCATTATACGTCTTGTAATACCATATGAGGCGATGATAAAGACCGCCTGAAGACCATATCAATACATCTCAATACATTCGCTGCCTTTGTTACCTTAAAGGAGGTACCCGAAATGTACCACAGATTATAAAAGATTGTGCTTCTTTGACATACTTAAGAACCTCTCGGTCAGGTCGTGATGTTACTCGGTTAGTAAATCTTATCGTCGGATAGATTCAGACCATATACCATGTGATATAAATGAAGAAATGTTATAAAATTGTACTTTTTAAAAATATTTTTAATATACATTTTAAATAACAGGTTTTTTCAAGATAGCTTTGGCTTATAGGGTTATTTTATAGATCTTAGTTGAGTCTACGACAGAGATTAATCTAATTTTTATCGTTGCTAATACGAACAAAGTGAACCCATAATTTTTGAATATTGACTCGTTCCATTAAAGGTTTTCTAGTGACTAATCACTAATACTCTCTTTCGATTTAATTATTTTTTATTTATAAAGCATTTTTTTTATTTTCAAATTCAATTATCGTAATAACGGCATAAATAAAATGTGAAATTTAACCATTCGCCTAAGGGTATGTGGTAACAGAAGCCGCAAAACAATGACCAATTTACCGCTCGCCTGTGCCCAAATCACCGAGGGTCGGGAGATCGTGAGTGAAATTTGCCGCCGGCGCCGCGAGCAACCGGGACCTTTCCCATCGGTACTCCATACTGTATCATATGTAGTATAATTGCTATAAGTACTTTTTAAACGGTATTGCGAATAATTCAATGCATTCGGTCATAAGACCTTGCTACTTAGTTACGAGATTTTTCTTTTGGTTAAGGTAATTATTTAAATTTAATTATATAACTACATATAATATTGTACACAACGTACGATCCCGTTTATATGTTAGATAATTAACGAGTACTGTCGATAATATTGCGCGTTTTAATTAAATATATAATTAACATTTTTGAAATAATAAAACATAGCAGTGGTTAACTAAATTAGAGTATTAATTAATGTAACGGTATTTCGTAACAATGATTCATAATTCATATTAGAATAGTCGATGGCTATGGCGTTAGATGGCGTTTAATTTGCTCCGTCGGTGCAGTTTAGCGATCAGTGACGTCACTACATGAACGTATTTCGCATTTTCCCAGCGCGGGCGCTGGCGCAGACGCGGGCCTACCGTCCGCTACCTGTTCATTCACTCGTGCAGGTGGTGGGGGCTACGCGCCTTCCGCGTAACGTTATCAGTAGTTTCACCACCCTCTCGCCGGCGCAGTTGCCAAACGCACCCGCTCCCGATCGCACGTGCACTGACACATCTAGTCGCTCTAATTCCATACTCATTTCTATACCAACAAAGTGACATTTCCAAAATCTTTAACTCTGTAGTTTATCTACTTCTTTCAAATGTCAGTGTTTTATAGTAATAAATTAAAGTGAAAGTGTCTTAGGTAGGTGTGACCGCCGCTTTAGGGTCGATTATATCTGTGGTAATCGACGCGTCGAAGGTGCGTATTTGATAATGATATTAAATAACTCGCTACATGATAATTATGCGTCAAAGAACTTCTATAATTGTGAAATTATCGATGGAAATTTACATAAACATTGGGTGCAACTACGGTATTATACATCTTTATAGTAACTGATGTGATAACATCCATTTACATACATCATCGTTTGTTATTTTTTAATATGTTACAATTTATTACGCAGAAAATAAACGTTTTGTTATTTAGTATGAAATTATAACACAAAACATTATGTACCTATTGAATAGATTAACATAAATGAAATTTACCCAAATTGTCAAGTTTCGTATTCGAATTCAAGAGCTTAGAGGCCTTAAGTCGTTTAACTTGCTAATTATCGACTTACATCCTATTAAATTATTTCCAAAAATCTTTTAAATGAAGTACAAATGTATTAAAATCCCTCATTATTGTTCCACGAACCATCATTTGATTTCCTACCTTAAACTCTGGTGATAGAGTGCAAAATTGATTAAGCAATTAACATGTTATCTTTTTCACAGGCTTCCAAGCCCTGCACGTCGCGCAAGCACCATAGACCATACAAAATGTTCGCCGTGATGCAAATCGACGAGGATCATACACGGGACTTTAGGCGTAAACTGCGCCCCAAGTGCGAATTCGTTTGCAAGTACTGCCAGCGCAGATTCACCAAGTCTTACAACTTGATGATACACGAGCGCACCCATAAGAGCCCGGAGCTGAACTTCAGCTGCGAGGTCTGCGGGAAAAGTTTCAAGCGGCAGGATAACTTGCGTCAACACAGGTGAGACTACACTTACACTTCACATGTATTGAGGTTGTCAAATATCCCGGTGGCTCAGATCATCGTATGAACACAATGATAGGTGTAAAGTGATGATTGAGTCGTCAAGGTATTTGAAAAGACTTATACTTGCTAACCTAATCTAAACCATCTGACATAAGGGCAAAGTCGTCTTGGGTTTGTGTTCCGTTGTTATGATTTATTGAATGAATTTACCGACATTGAAGTTTTCAAACGAGGTTTCCTTCCTCGAAGTATGGGAATTAGGTTATAGTGATTTGTTTTTAATATTAAGTAATGTTTGTATAGGATGAGAACTTTCATGATGTTCACAATATATTTCAAGTTAGTTAAAGTGTTTAAGCGATTCGCCAATAAAACTATTGTAAAGGTGACCTTAGACAGGACTTTTTTGTTTTTAATTATTTGAATATTTGCGGCATACGACTGAATCGTGAATAAGTAATTTTAGCCATAAAGTTTTTTTACGATGAACACGATTGTAAAAATACTTTCAAGATGTTGATGTTTGCGATTCAAAATAATCTTTAATCAACAAAGCAATTAAGGTCTTTATAGATCTTTTTCTCGTGATTGCTCAGTACATACAAGTGTTAATGAATTGAGTTTACAATGTACCATATAATGCTATTGAACAATGTGATTTGTCATATTATTTGAGATTCGAAGATCGAATTCGATTCGAACTTCGAATAGACTTTCGAATTCGAACGATTTTAACTTTGTTTTAAACTTCATTCAACCAATACACTGTTTTATTACAATTATTGAATTGTGTTTCTGCTTCGTTGATCTCTTTAGCCTTTCCCAAATAGTGCAATGGTTTCCAGTCAGGTTTTTTTATTAATTACTTGTTTATAACACTATTAAAATATAACTAGACTACCTAAATATCATATTAATTAGCTAGATAAATAGCAGTAGAACAAGGCGACCTATATTGCGGTTAGTGTAACAGCCGATATTGACAAGGCCGCGGCGAGCTGACAGCATGCATTAGGGTCTCGCCGATCTGGGGAGCACTCGACTGTGACGCTCCGAGGCAGTTAATCATCAGCTCCTACTGTTACAGTGTTGCGACCGCAACGGATACGCAATAAACTAGCTCTATATTGGTTCACTGTACATTATTATATGATAAGAAAACAATATTAGCTGTTTTCGTCAAAATGAAACCTTTGAAATAGGATGATGTACGTACAAAAATAAAGGAAAAGCACCAAACAATAGCAAGAAAATTGTAATAGCTCATTAGATTCCTTAATACCTCGTATTCAAGAGTTCCAGAATAATTTAGATTCAGTTTTTCATCTATATGTTTAATATGATTAAAAACCGTAATCTGAGGGGTTTAAAGGTCTTTTGTGTATGTAATTGTACAGTAAGGGCCCCTCTTAGAGACTTTGAATCTATAATATTCTAAATTCTAAATGTGTTATATAATTCTGTTAATAATGCGGGAGATATATTATGTTGTATGCTTATGTCTCAGTCATCAAATCCCAGCGACATTGAATAATTGAGCTGTTAATAAGCGATGTGTGTAATAAAATCCGACCACGTTCATTCTCTTATCTATATTGAGGTCTTAGATCGCACAATTTATAATCAAACACATATCCTCGATTACCGTCGACATAAAAATTGCCCGTAAAAACTGCAAGCTTAATTGCTCCACGGTTTAATTACTAAATGTCAAATCGTTTATTGTAAATGGACTTTTTTAATTATTATGATAAATAAGACGATAAATAAAGCTACTGAAATTTTTGTTGTTAAAATATTTTAAACTATAATATAATAGAAATAAATTTTAATTAAATACTAATGAGGTAATCCACAATACGACCTTTAATCATATTATAAAACAAGGTCTAATTAAAAAATTAACGAAAATGACACCTCCTTTCTCTTCTCACGTGCATCAATTATTTTAACCTAATTAACATACAATGTATTACGAGTAGCGACGTGTATGTCTCCTTGTCACTCATGCAAATATCATTTGAGTAATGCTAGCTTCACACGAGGGTAGTACAGTAAGGCAGCAGTAGACAGTGCAGTATTACTACCATTCAAACACATTACTGTTTTGATAACAATGTTAAATCCTACTCTGTGCTGTCGTGTGAAACTAGCATAAGAAGTTACGAAACTTTCTATAATACGGGTCACATGGCCGGGAGTATAGATGTCGCGGCTGTCGCGTCGTGAACATGAAGTCAACACGAACCATATTTGTACATCTTCAATGCTTTTTTGCTCGGTCTGTTTACGGCAAGCAATAGAGACTTCACAATTGTCCGGGTCACGAGCTTAACATCGGTGTACATTTAATTATATTTACGTATATATTTTTTATTTGTTAAGTATTAAAAGGCTACCACATCAGGGCAAGAACATTATTCATCTTTCGAATATATCATTTATTTAAATAGATCCTTTAATATTCGCGACTAGCAGTTCCCATGCGGCTTCATCCGCGTGAAATTGTATAAAAACTTTATTTTATTGTTTACATTTGTCAAATTATCAATTGCAAATGTCAAAATGACATGACATGATAACAAACCATGGCAATCTTGCTCCCTTGATGTTGGCAGCAACTTATGGTCTCTTTCCCACATTAGGGTTTTTATCCAAAACATTTACTCCCTAAGTTTAATAGCGTGAAAATATATAGCCTAAAGCGTGACGTAAGTGTAGGGCTTTTTATTAAAAAAAGCATTATTCAAAAACATGCTGTAATTGCTGATATCTTAGGCAACAAACAAGTGTGTGTTTTCGCTTTATTCTATTAGTATAGATAATAGTTGTGGTAAAGAAGTTGTCAAATAATCTAAAACCTCTAAAATAACGTAATTAGATATGTTGAATGTTAAACTACACAATCTAGCTACGATAGATCCTAAGCTCTACGTTAAGTACTAAGCGAACATCACTTCAGTTTAAAGTCACGACTTAGTCATAATGAACAGTAAAACAACCCAAGCAGGAGCTGATTTAAACTTAATACTCTTGTTAGTGTAAACATAATTTTATATAACGTTGGTAGTCCTTAAAGTTATTTAAGACCTAAGATTATTAAATCGTAAGACTTAAAAAGCTTGCCTGACTATTGCAACCGGACCGGATGTAGTTGCACATCACAAAGCGACTTCTCCTTTCCTTGGAGGACTTAGAAAGGGTAACAGAGTCAGGGGAAAGAGGGGATGGGTAGGTTACACACGTAACTTGTTCCGACAAAAGGTTCCGTGTGAAAGACCGCATCCGGGCTACCGAGAGATGGGCGATAGATCGCTCACGCGCGAGTCGTGCGCTCGTGACGCGGCCCCGTGTTAACGGTGCCTAATGGGCCCTAATGCTTCCGAAACTGTGCGAACGTGGACGGTAGCCCGCGAGACCGCGAGGCTGCGGGACTGAACCACACGTGACCGCCGCGGTATAATTTGCAGGTTATGATCCCGACCAGTTAGGGTTGCTCAGCCAGTTTTCATTCCGTACTAATATCATTTGAGTTAATTGAAAGATTTTACTAACTTATGAAAGGCCAAGTATTACGTAGACGTCACTATAATCCGTTTTTATATATGACCATGAATATTAAAATAACGTTAAAATAAATTTTACAAAGATAAATAAAATCACAATCTGAGGTTAGCTTGCTTGTTGACAACCCTAGTACGTATGCGGAAAAACAGTGTGCACTATACTTAACCTCTCCAGATATTGCAATATGTAAGAAAGATTTCAGAGGCGGCTCAAAAAATTTGAAACATTTTTTTATAGAAAATTACTAAAATTATTAAAATCTTACTATTGATAATCTCATACATATCCGATCCTAAATCCATTTGGAGATGCAAATGGCTGTATGGGCATTTAAAAGATGATCGATTGGTGGATCAAATGATTTGTTTGTTAGTTTTATTTGTCGTTTTACGAGATGCAAGAAGATTTGAATTTAAATGCAAATTTAATATTATCATAAAACTATCAAGGAAAATACTCACTGCAAAAAATGTTAAGAGATAAGTAAAGTGAACATCAAACGATCATGTCAACTTTGAAATTTAAAGGTCCATCATTTTAATGAGATATCTTTGTGTGAACGTTTATTTTTAGGGTTTTTGATTTAGTCCCAAAAGTTAATATAAAAATTATCTTTACGAGTTCAAAGTCAGTTCGTTAGTACATTTTATTAGGTAGTTAATAATTAAAATTGACGATAAAAAATGAGCTTTGGTAATTTAAACATTTAAATAAGATTTTATTAAAAAAAAAGGTTAATGCTAGTAGATTTGTAAGTCATTGTAAACGGTGAACGACCACATATGTGTACTTAACAAAATGATCGGTAGCGGTATCTGCCGCCAGGGGCGCTCACGTCGCGACTGGTGACGTGCGATTCACACGAAGTTTTACACTACCCCTTATTTTGCGATGCATCGTGTTCCGTAAGTTTTATTACTTTTCCACGACAGCGACTACTGTAAATATATTAATTCGGCCAAAAATCCAATTGTGTGTATATTTACTAAATATTGGGTTAATTAAAAGACATAAATCGTTCTAACGACTTGTGAAGAAATTGTTTTAGACTCGCAACGGAATGCAATTGTATTCCACCGTTTTTGGTGAACAACGAACTTTAGTTTATCTAAATCGATTACGGTTTTCCCACTGTCTAAATACGTACAACAAAAGCGGGAAGCGAAGTTAATGAATCAAAACGGAATCGAGAGTGCGATGTACCATTAAGTTAGCGCAGTGGGTCATCGGCGCAGGCCGCGGTGCCCTATCGCTTGCACATCGCCGTGTCGCCGATAGGTCGATCCTTTCGATTCACGATTCGCGCGAGAATCGACTCGTTGAGATATCGATTTTATTCCTCCAATTGTTTTATGTGAGAACAAAACCAAGTCTGCCAGTGTAACTGTTTGTAGCATTCAGAAAATGTTAAACCAAACTTTACGCTATGAACTACTGCCATGTATATTTATAAGTTATCGAAGTGTTGTAGCAACAATAAGAAATGTGCTATTGAAGTGGTAGATTTTTTGTTAAATAAAAGTATATGGAGGAAAGGTATCGAAGGAGCGAGGTGTTTTTAAATGGACTAAGGACTTAGCGAAGCGATATAATAGTGCATTAGAACACTCCTCGTACACAATTGTTCGCGCATCGCGACCGAGGTGGCGAACGCCGTTAATTAGGCTTGAGAAATCTTGTTCCATGTACAGTATGTTTAAAGATTAAGAAAATGTAGATACCACACCTTTATTTATAGATTTATGAATTACGTTGATAAAGCATTCAGTGACATGACCAAGTTATTGGCAATAAACTAAAAAGTTGTTCTATATAACTATCTATTTTTTAAACACTTTGAGCTTTCTAAAACTAAAAAAAAAACTATTAAAAATCATTTTTTGTTGTTTATGTGATGTAATTTTATTTAAATGCAGTTGTAGTGTATATTATACTGTGTAAAATGGAACATCCTGTATACAGAAACAAAGAGTTCTGTTCCCACAGTCGCACATACGGGGTGTGTGCTCACGAAGTAACCCAGTCTTGTTCCACGGAAGTGGATAAATGCCGCCGCTGTCACCTACAACCTTTAAACTGCATCGCTGTGGCAAAATCGTCTTGCGCACGAACCAGATCGAAATGCTATAGAAATTTGTTTAACGGCAGGGAGTTTTAAAAATAAAAAGTTTCTTGCATAAAGGTGCATACATTATTGTGTACCCTGGTTTTGTTTTTAATTTGGTAATAATTTAGAGACTTTATAACATGTATACTTTAACAAACAATTGTACTTTAAATAAAAACTGATACAGAATATCTTCGAATACACACACTAAAAATACATTTATTTACACACTCATTCAAATTGCACTAATAAATATTTATTGATTGACTTTTAATTTTAGTAATTGACGCTTCTACAGAGTACTATTAAACGAAATACAGAAATTTTATGTGGCGTACAATATCTTAATAAAATAAACAAAGATCGTTAATTCATTATAATAACAATGCGAATATTAGATGCCAAAGTTGACTATAAGTTGTGCGCTCGGTAAACTATCGCATTGTAAGCAACATCATTATTTAGCAAAGATATTTCTAAATGCCGTTTCTTGTACATGCCATTTAAAAGGCACCTTTCCCTCGTATTATGCAGTTCGATACATCGAACATCTTCCTAATTAATACGACATCATTAATGTATTAACACTTCCAACCGTCCTTTATCAATGGCATGATTAAAAAAACTATAAGCACAGGACCAAGTTAATATCGTCATCACGATTGTGAATTATTTTTGACAATTGAATCATTTAAAAATGGAAATCGGAATGATTATTTAAAAAAAGAAATGAGATGTTCCATTTGACATTTTAGCTTTTTAATTTTTTCTTGGAGGCAAAGGCAAAGGATTACTATTCTTACAGCCAAGTTTCGTTTCTAAGTCGAGATTTAAGATTTTAATCTGTTGAATTTTTAAAGAAAATTAATAAGTTGTTTGTACACTGCCAGATAGTTTAGTAATTTTTAGGCCGTGTTAATCCTTTTAAAGTAATTTTTAATAAATAAGGGAACTTTGAAGATCAAACTGTTGTGTTACTACCTTTGTCGGGGTTTATCTCGTTGTTGGCATTCTAACGGACGTTTTAACTGTAATCTCTAAGAAAATTAATAGCATTGTGTTTCGTTTACGGGTTCTAGCGTGACAGTACCATATGTCTTGTAACGGTTGTCTTAAAAAAAACTTTTTGTTGTTCTTTTGTCTGTGGTTAGTTGTTATACTAATTTCTAATACATTTTGTTAGAATTAATGCAAACCCTAATCAGAAGTAATTATAGTTAAAGTGTATGAATTATTTAATAAAATAAATTTATGAAATTGCTATAAACAAATTATTCGCTGTTGAATGTTCGAAGCTACCGTGAACACTGCGTGTTGTAACAAATTGGCTCGTGAGTTATTTGTGTCAGAATCCGGAATCTCTTTAATACGAAGAGAACAAACTCACGATTATTATATGCTTTTTGACATACGTTTAATTTACTTTACATTGTTTTTGTTCCAGAATAATATTGTTTATTGTTTTTGTATGTACTCGTATGTAATTAGGGTATTTTAGATAAGATTTATTATAATTTGATGGTAATATGTGTTTCTCAATTGTTATAGATGTAGTCAATGCTTGTGGCGGTGAAGGTGATGAAGCTTGCACGATCCAACAACAGCGGTCTCTCTAACATCATGCAGTAAGAATCTATTTTATAAAAGAATCGATATGTCAGGGTCAACCCTATTTGTATCGTCTTGTTAGTTTCGATGTCATTTTTATAATTAGAAAGCGACATTTTGAAGACCGCATGAAATATTACATATTTAAGAAATAAATTAAATCCATAATAGATCGTGCAATTTAAGGCGTGATTTCACGCGATGCGGTAGACGGCTAAATTATGCGCGATATAGGAATCATATAAATTAATGCAGTCTGTCGTTACGGCACATGTAGATGACGCCTAGTGCTGCCATTAGCCGACTGCAGCGTCCCCTGAAATCGCACGTTTAAACACCCTACAAGCACTAAACCATTATTGTTTTAAAATTGATATTAATTAAAAATCTTTGTTCCAGAGGAACACACATCAATCCAACAAAGGAGACCTCGTGTAGGTGGTGATGAGAACTAAAACTATGACGTCACCACTTAAGGATTCAACATTTTACATTACAGTATTCGTGCCTCTTCATTTACACCGCCAGAATGGGAAATTGCAATTATTGTAACACCACTTTACATAAATACCATCAAAGATTATATACTTTCAGATACCAAATTCGAACTATAAAGTCATCAATTTCGAAAACAAAAATCAATGCATAAATTAACGGTCTTATTTAAATATGCACGTGACTGTACTTTGGTGTCGTGTACTTAGTAAAACCACTTCAATATTCTGAAATTATGAACAAATAATTAATTTTTCTTTATCAAATTATTTGCATAAAGGTATCTGGAATTATATAAAATCAAACATCGATGTGTAATCGGTACTTATCCATTTCAATGTAAAACACATTCTGGTGATTTTGTAAATAGTATTTATTAGAGTAAGCGACGGTAGCATTTAAACATTTCTAACCGCTTAGCTATTTTACAATGTAATATAATATTTATAAAATATTTAAAATATTGTTATAATTTTTATAAGCTTTTGATACGTGCAACGTACATACAATATTGCGTTAATATTTTTTATTGCCATTCCGTTTGAAATATTATTTCATAAGCAATGTTCATTGAAATTCTCTTTTTTTTTATTATAATTTTGTAATTAATACTTCAAAATATGTAAAACTAGCTTTCGCCCGCAACTGCGTCCGCGTGGAATAAAAAAAAACAAAAGTTAAAAAAAATTGATCGAAATCCGTGCAGCCGCTTAGGCTACAAACTTTAACATCCATCCATCCAAACTATCGCATTTATAATATTAGTAAGATTGATATACAATACAATTTAATTATCATTTAATATTCAATGTTTTGGAATTCAAAAGACCGTTAAATATTTTTAGTTTGACAATTTTAAATAGAAAAACAATTGACAGTTATACAATGTTTGAATATTATTATTTAGAGCGCGCGTACACCACTTAACTATCGCATAACAGTTGTGCGGTTGTCGATTGTTTCGCAGGCAATTCAACCGTTTAGTTGCACAACTAAAGATCAGGTAGTGTGCGCGCCTCCATATAAGCTAATAGGAATGAAAGCGAGACTAAACAGTTTCAGGTGCGCGCGCTCTTAGAAAGAGCATTTCGATGAACATAAAACGTTTATGAATAAAATTAATAGTTTTCAAATTAATATTTTTCAAATCAAATTCAGACTTTTACTTTTTAAATTCAGTATATTGAACATCAAGCTTGAATACTTCCATGAGAACTAGATGTGAAAATTTCGAATTTTATCTGTAAAACTCTGAACTAAGTAAAATAAGACATTCCATAATACAGTTTAGTATGTATTTTCAACGATTTATTTTAGATTAAATTAATAAAATATGATAAGAAAATATGCTTTGCCTTATTTCGTTTCGTTTGCGAAATACGGTAAAGTATTACTTATGTGTCTATATACATGATATATAATATATTTATATATGAATTGTCATATAAGACTCGATATACGTAACTTGCTTAATATTATATGCTTTAATAAATATTCATTTAAAATTGAGAGTTGAGAAGGAAGAAAACATTCCAAGTGCCAATAAAGGACAGAACATTCTGTCGTGTAGCCATATTTTTTAATATAATGTTTTAGTTGTATAAAATTTCATATTTTTTTCATTGTTACAATTATGTACGTATGTATCCATTTACATTCTAGACGAAGTATAATAAATATTGAATAATGATTATTTGTTTCATTTGTATTTATTTATAACCGTTTGTTGCTGGTTTGAAAAAGCATCCATAGCTTAATATAGGAACGCCAGTTTGAATAAAACAACATCGATAATAGCTATATAGAAATACTAGCTATTCCCTTGCGGCTTCATCCGCGTGCAATATTAAAAATTTTATTTCATTGTTTACCTACATTTATCAAATTATAAATTGCAAATGTCAAAATGACGTGACATGATGACAAACCATGGCAATCTTGCTTACTTGATGTTGGCAGCAACTTATGGTCTCTTTCCCACATTAGGGTTTTTATCCAAAATATTTAAACCTAAGTTTAATGGCGTGAAAATATATAGCCTAAAGCGTGACGTAAGTGTAGGGCTTTTTATTAAAAAAAGATTTATTCAAAAATATGCTGTGATTGCTGACATTAGGCAACAAAGAAGTGTGTGTTTACGCTTTATTATATTAGTATAGATTTGTCAAATGATACCAAAAAGCTGCACTATAATTACGCCATTTAAAATTGAGTTATTGATAAAAAATAAAGATTGAAACCGGAATTAAAAATCCCGATCGTGTATGTCAATGAATTAAAAGGTATAAATAAATTTCGGAACAAGTGTATCGTTGTTGGGAACCGGTCTGAGTGTAACGCGGTGGCAGACGGCGCGGCGTTAGTCATCGCCAGACCGGCTTCGTCTATAAACAATCCAAAACATCGTGATACATCGCAAAACATTACTCGATCGATTCCTGATACTTACTACTAATTAAGCATTAACTAAAGCAAATTAAATTGTCCAATACTTGGAATTAAACATTAAAAATAAATGGAAATTATTTTATTTACAGCCATGAATACAGTTGACATGGTATTAATCAAAAATAGAAATAGAAACACCAGTTTACTGTACAGAGAATTGATCCAGAATTAAATTATAAGTTCTGCAACAGTAAAGAATATTTACGTAATTGTTATCAAATACATCTCTTTCATTCTCATAATTTCGATACTTATTATTTACTGTTTCATTCCCTTGATAATTTCCAGCCTGGTCGTGACGTGGTATATGTAGAAGTAAGAAGTACTAAATGCACTTAGCTACCATAGCGGATTTGCTTGAAGAATCTATTCTTAACCAAAAGAACCCACTGACCATATTTTCTTTAAAATATTGAACTATAAAATGTTATGATAACAGTTAAAGTAAAGCCGTTCACCGACGGGACTGTACGTTTCACTTTGATGTCAGCATCTTAATCAGATTCGTGTTTGTATAACGGTGCCTCTGTGAGATGTCATTGTCCAAAGCGGCTTAAAGGAGTCGTTAACATGTTTAACGACTACGTACATTAAAGGCTGTAACAATTACGACATAGTACCTTCAACCTTCGGATGAGGCGTGAGTCAGTCGCTCGTTTCGCGGACCCTATCGTCCATCTGTGATCATATCTACGGCCCGATTCCCCCAACGGAAGCCTCCTCCGGCGAGAAAGCTGGATTTTTATGCTGTAACTCACATCCGAGCTGTGTTCCCACGGCTCTGCTCTGATATTGCACCGAATGGTTTAGCTTTTGCAAGTCACTCGTTAGTCACGGCTTTGGTTCCGCGATGTATCATCACCTTTAAATTGTACGACCTACTTACGTAAGTTAAGGAAATTTTTAATGAAGCGTCAAGGTTTTAGAGATGAATGTGCATGTCAATCTCATTGCAACGTTTGGAGAGTGAGGTGTCATTCGGTTCATGTACATTTACAGGATGCTTAAGTTAATGGTACTGTGGTACGGATTTACAGGCGTCTTAAGTTAACAACATGTATCATATATGCAACAGTTTTGTGATTGTATAATTGAAAAACAGCTATGATTTTTTTTATTGATGACTATCGTAGGTAAAATTAAATAGTAAGTTGTTTGCTACAATTTGATTTTTGCTGTTGTTCCAGATTAGTTGTTTAGAGGTGTTATAAAATCGTATTTAAGTGTTTCCAGGGTTGAATTAACTATGGTTTTGGCTGGTTATAATCTATCGTAACGATTTCTTATTGCCATAGTATGTAGATTCGCTTAAGATAACTGATCTATAATTTGGAACACTCTGATTCTTATTTAATCCTGTATTGTTATTTAAAACATGTGTGGAACTTCGTTATACAATACACGAACGCCCACGGTCGCCTACGCGGCCGCTCGACGACGCGTGTTCGGCTTATTACCGGGCTGATTAGAACAACTTTATGTCCCAATTATACGGCGTCGTCTGACAACTACATACAAGTGTACTTTCACTACTTTGTAAGCACTGGCATATGTATAGATTTAGAAACACGACACCCTAACTCATTTTGTTATACAAGGAGTCAGTTTTGTTATTAATCTTGCTGACGCCTGAATATTAAGGGTTTTTAAATCTCGTTCTGTTATGATTTTCACGAAATATGCGTGATTCTAGTACAGCTATGTTAAACAAGTCCTTTAAAAATCGTAAGTTAGTCAGAAATTAACTTATTTCGTACTAAACTTTCCTTAAGACGTTTATGATCTTAAGTAGGTATTTTAGTTTGGGTTAATAGTCGAGGATTATGTGTTGGAACAGTCCTATTTTTGCTTATTTTGTGTGAGAAATCATATGTTATAACTAAATAAAATAAAATTTACTTTATCGTAAATACAATACGCGGCTGCCTTCCGCGTATTGTGTATGAATCGCCGCCCAAAGCGAATTAGCACCAAGCCAGTGAATCGTGGCAGAGTTTGTTTGTTTTGTAACGCCTTAACGTCTTGGGAAGTCTAACACATATCTATTAAAATAGTACTATAGATGTAGAAATGATCAAAATACAGTTTAACTTAAATCTAATGTAACTGTTTTGACGTGTGACGTCATGACAATAGTCGAATGGAATCAACATCGACTACGTAATCAGATGTCCTTACTCTGATTATTAGGCTATTGGTGCATCAAATAAAATGCCACTGCCCAACAACTGGGTTTAACTACCCCCCTATAGATTTCAAAAATGTGAAATAGAAGTAAAATCTACAAAAAATAAGACCATATACCATATCCCCCCTAGACCTTACCTAATCGGCTGGCTCCCGTGCGTGTAAACGCCATCTTTAGTAACTGAATACTTACTTAAAAGTATGAATATTTGGTTTACAATCCGATCCAATCCTTTAAACCTAGACGTGTCGATAATCAAACGGCGTTTAACATCGAAATGGAAATATTTACTAAAACGAATGCTTCCTTTGATGTTTTAATTTTTTTTTCTCGTACGGTAACTTTTATAATCGATTATTTTGGTTCCAACGATTTTCTATAAACGGATCCTTTAATAAAACTTTTATAATAATTATACATAATAGTTTTACGGCCAACATTTGAATAATATGGTTTCCTCGGTCAATGTAATATCTGTGAATTGTTCATATGGATCGAAACAATCACAACCGCTATTTGGAGAATTCACAGATTTTTTTTAATCACATGACAATTGACTGACTAAGTTTCAGCTTAATGAGCGTCATTTGCTTATGAATTTAAACTTTTATCGTATAAAAATTATAAACGTTGAAAAATTGTATAAATGAGTATATTAGAGGAAGTTTGAGAGTAGCCCCAGTGGTAGAGAAGGTTAGGAGTAAAAGATTAGCATGGTATGGGCATGTTACGAGGAGGGATGAATCGCATGTAACAAGGAGAACGTTAGTTATGAGTGTGGAAGGGTACACCGGTAGAGGTAGACCTAGAAAGAGATGGATGGATTGCGTGAAAGGTGACATGATCAAGAAGGGAGTGATGACTGAGATGACGTATGATAGAGTTATGTGGAGGACAAAAACCTGTTGCGCCGACCCTACGGGAGTAGGATAAGGAGGAAGATGATGATGATGAAACGTTGAAAAATTGTGTCCATTTCCAGAAGTATGACCGTAGATATAGTATGACGGTTGTCTATTCCAGCTGATTTATAGTAAATAGTTCTTTTCTTTGAGAATAATCAAAATAAACTCTTTATTAATTTAAATAGATGTGCTATTATAGGTAAATACACACGCAATATATATCAAAGTTCTGTTGCGTGTGAAACGATCGTTATGCGTGAAGACGCTGCGCCGGTTCATTCATGGTTATTAGACATCAAGCTCAATGAACACCTCTTTTTCATATAAATATGCTACTAGAATAAAATACAATTAAACTTGACGTGATATTATAATAGAAATATAAAGTACTCAACGTTTTATAGTCAAAAGTGGTTTCAGTCAAAATCTATGTATTGTTAAAATCTACACATTTTCCTTGTATTTTTGTTAAATTAAAGACACAAATAAAAATATTTTCGACTTTATTTGTAAACCTTCCGCCTATATTATTGCAAATAAACAAAGGTCAGTATGTTTTGCATGGTACAAGCGGTGGAAACTCAAGCATAAATCAAGGCATTTAAAAACTCATGTGAGTATACTGGAAGATCTAATATGCCCCCTCATATTTTTTTTTTTATAATAAAAGGGGGCAAACGAGCGGCGTGAACACCGAAGTGGTCAACGACGCCCATGGACATCCGTAACACCAGAGGAACTACAGATGCGTTGCCGGCCTTTGAGGAAATGATAGGCTCGCTTCTTAAAGGACCCTAAGTCGTATTGGTTTGGAAATACCGCCAAGGACAGACCGTTATATATGCGATATTTAATTTGTTTCATTATTGAATCATCGATTTGAATCTCTTTCAATCACATTCAAAGATCATCTATGTATAACATTTGATTCGAACCACAAAGCAATCAATAAAATTAAATAGTTGCAAAGTTAAATGCGGTTGCTTTTGTCGCGTCACTGATGCGTTGCGGTCGCGACAATCCGCTAAACCCATGAAATTGACTTTCGGAGAAACAGAGCCCTATAACTTAGTAGGCCGAGACATCAAGTTCTGAATTCGATAAGTAGATAACAACGATGATTGCATGATATCAACGATACTTATGGCCCAGTGCCAAAGTGAAACCATTGCATCCTAATAAAAAAATAAATATTCAAAGCCACGAATATAATTGTTGTAAACGTAGACTGTATAAATTTGGGTTTGCTGTATCAAAACTGCGGAGTCCGAGAATCACGTTTATTCGCATCACAACCCAACTTAACTGTCATAGACAATTTTTGCAATTTTAATTTAGTGTTGCATGCACAATAACCATTCCTTCAATATAAATGCTATATCAATTTCTTCTAAAGCAAAAGCTTCAAAAACTATGTCTTTGTATCAGCAGTCACCATAAATACTATGAACTTAAGAAGACTGTCATCTGTAGATAGGACAATGAATCGTAGAAACAAAAGCGGCGTGGCATCAAAATAAATTGGAGCATAGAGAGCGCGGCCGCAGTCTGAAGCATGTCTCGCATAAATAACTGCGAGACGCCGCCGCACGCGCGACACACGCCGTGTGCCGACACCGTGTCCAACACGCCGCTCTTTACTGGACCACATTCACTATGGATAAAGGAATTCGTATAATCTAAAGGGCTGGCAAAATAACGCAGTTAGATGCTTTAAAGCAGTTTGTCATGCATTAGCATGGCATGGCATGGCTATGGTATGGTATGTAAATCCCTTAAAGAAGCCTCAATGAGACTGCTTAAGTAACCATTATTCTGAGTGCGGCGGAAAAATCTCCTAGTTCTTTGTGAAATTTAAACAGTTTAAATTTGAATAAAAATTCTGCGTTATTAAATTTTTAAAAACAAATTTGAATTTCTCTATGTTAATTAAATGTGTATTTGTTTTTTTTTTCAAAATTGTTTAGTTGTTTTTAGTTTATATAATTAATACGGAAACAGTAAAAGTAACTTTAGTTATAGAAGCGTTCTCGGAGAACTTCTAACTTGCGTCTTTCTCCAACGTAAACTGTAAAAGGACATCAGAACTTGAATATCCGGCCTAAGATAAGTTTTCCCTTTCGTTCACATGTGCTTAATGGCATAAGAGTTAACCTATTAAAGGTATTAAATTACTGTTGTGCATACATTTTTGTACAGAGTGATTAGAAAAATCCGCATTGAAAAACCTTTTTGCAAAAACTATGAAATTAAAGTATTTGTGATAACCCTAAGTTGAAAGGAATATGTTAATACCGATCGATACATGTCTACGTTACCTCCATTGAATAAATGTGAGCGCTTCACTTGGGCGGTTTGCTCAAGTCGTGCGCATGTCGTCGACTAGTCGTTACGCATCATGTAAAGGGGTTTTGCAGAAGTTGGAAACCGAGTGAAAAATGGAATTTATTGATCATAATTATCTTTTACGATCGGTCGCATCGTTTTGTTCTTGATTTATTTACAACTATTCTGTCGTTTATATCATGCTTCGATTTTTGTTTTTGATGGCATTATTAATGATATAAATTATTAATTAAAACGTTATTTTGATTGCGTGGGCGTATGATGAAATATAGTGACAAGAACTAAATCGTATTCATGTTAAATGAGAACGATTGATGGCCGGATGTAGTGATGTAGTTGCACTTAACATATCTAGGTAAACAACAGATTAAATTCCAACGTGGAAAGTATAAACTCCATTATTTTAGAGGCGCAACAATCAATTGTATGTCATGGGCCACGATACACGGTATACAAAATTTAACGCACGTGTTAACAATTAAAAACTTTTAGTCCAACAAATCACCGATCTCGGCAACAATTACACGCGGTCACGGCTATTACCAGACGTATATAACGGACCATCGGACAGATCTCAAATTATAGTTTAGATACGGTGGTTTCGCACCCACACATTTCCGTGTATAAGTGCCTTAATGATCTGATGTTATATTACAATATTGTGACTGGACGGTCCCGTTGTGAAGCAGTCAATGGTTTTGTTTAATTGGATCTTGAATGAAGTTAACATTATATGGCGGCGTAAATAATAATTTGTCGATGTTTGTGGTGGGTGTGATGATGAGATATCGATTGTAAAAGCCAATTTGGACGTGTTGATTTTTCTGGCAGTAAATTTTGGTTTGGAAAGAGTTATTTGGTGTAGTTTGCGGTTGATGTAAAAGGTTGCGAACATGAGAGGGCTTTCGAAAGGTATAGAACGACCCGCAGTTGTCACGGCGCGGGGCGGTGCGCGCCGCGCGACCTGCGTGGGCGGCGACTCTAGTGATGTGAACTATCGATATATAGTTCACTAATGTTTTTGAATTATCTGTACCTGTATTAAAAATTAAAGCAGTTGCAACGAATACTTTGCAATTAAATTTACATTTGCGCGCACCAAAACAAATTGCTATTAATTTCATCCATATCATATTTATCATTCACTGCTTATTATTTACCGAAATAATATTTTGATTTGATAAATTAATCCGCTTATAGATCCAGTATCGTATCCTTGGTATAAATCTAGTTTCTTTTAAGAAATTTTATTACAAATGTACATATAAAACGTTCACACTTATTTATAGAAGATAAAATAATTTTAATTTGCATCGTAATGCTTTCTTAATGATTAATTCTTCAGACATAATTATCGATAGTATCAAAAGCTCATCAAAGCACATCCCTATTATATTGAAGCGCGTGCAATCTTTCGCTCTAAGCGTGCGACAACATAAGGTCACACGCCGTCCCATTGGAACAGACCTTTAAATATATAGACTTGCAAGTTAAATGTCGAATGCTATTTCATTTTCAGTCGACCATTGTAAGGATCTTTTAAATCTATCCTATTCATTCAATACATAAGATTTAAGAGCGCGCTGGTAACAAAAACAATAACATACTAACTAAATAAAGTTTAACACGACTATGAGTTATATTTATTCTAAGGTTTAACAAGTCCTCAGTTGACTTAAATGTGTCGTAACCGGATATTGTCATGAGTAAATAAAAAAATCAGCTAAGTTAATGTTTTACTTAAACGGAAACACAAACTTAACAAAGTTGACTTATTTCTAAATTTTGTTGTACTAGCTGTTGCTCGCGACTTCGTCTGTGTGAAATCAAAAACTATAGCCTATGTTACTCACATATAAATTACCTTTCTAATGGTGAAAGAATCTTTGAAATCGGCCCAGTAGTTTTTACGTGAATCGAATACATACAAAAATACAAATCTTTCCTCTTTATAATATTAAGTATAGATTAGTAATCATGTCATATACCTAGATGGTAAGTTGATGAAATAAAGTAGTCAAGGAACAATTTGAGGTTTTTCAAGTACAAAAGAGTAAACACCAGTTATTATTGCTTGAATGTGCTCAAATTGTTATCACTACGATGTTTTAATTTAAATGCTCTAAATTGTATTTAAATCGGCAAAACTTTTTATCTCAACATTAATTTCTTTAAAGAATTTAACGTTATTTGAACGTATTTACGTTTTCCACATTTTAAGCTTATCTAAGGACTAAGGCGTTTTATAAGAGTGAAATTTCGTCGTCCTCAAATGTCCACCACGAAGTCAGGTTGCACGCTTGTCACCGCACGGCGCTGTCTGTACGTGCCCGGTGCCTGCCTCGTCTCCGCCCTCCATTGTCTCTACACAGATTATTGTAATTTTACACAAAATCTGGTGCATTTGGGTATCGAGCGATTCGTCTCGATTATATTAAATCGATATAATAACGCATCTGTGATGTTTTGATTTATTTATTATTTGAAAATATTAGAATGTGAAACAAATTCTCTTCCAATGGATAACATAGACACACTAAATTCGGTTAGACACACCAAAAACCTGATTCGACAATCATACTCATATTATAAATGCGAAAGTTTAGATGGATGGATGGATGTTTGTTAGAGTTTGTAGCTTAAACGGCTAAACGGATTTTGATGAAATTTGGTATAGATGTAGAGCATAGTCTGGAAGAACAAATAGGCTACTCACTTTTGTTTTTTTTATTCCACGCGGACAGAGTCGCGAGCGAAAGCTAGTCGTTTAATATTTGCAGAAATATTAATGTTCTCGATTTGCTCTTTTCTTGAATACACCCTTTCTCTATTTAAATTATTATAAATATTGCTTTTAATGTTCTAATTTAAAAAGTAATT
This sequence comes from Papilio memnon, assembly GCA_003118335.3. NCBI lineage: Eukaryota > Metazoa > Arthropoda > Insecta > Lepidoptera > Papilionidae > Papilio > Papilio memnon. Next base: position 3,344,938 of record LD688935.1, read on the forward strand.
AAATATATCATTCTAATATCTATTGAATATTATCCAATTTGATATTTTTGAGTTGTAACTTAACATTACAACTTATTTACGATCACGTATCAAGACTATGAAGTTATATTTAAGCATATAACAATGTTACAACGTTGAATATTATCTGATGCGGCTATTCGTATGAACAATGCATTATAATCGTATGGTAATACAACGATATAAATCCATTAAATTATAATTTCAATTCAAACCTTCAATAAAAATTTCATGTAAATCTAATCTTTAATACAAACAGCTTACGTGTCTTATTCCAATAACTTATTCACGAGTAACACCGGTAGCTGGATTTAATGCATTCGAGTGTTTAATGTAGCAAATGTCGAGTTGTGTGAATTTATTCTTCGGACTTTGGTAATAAGGTTCTATTTCATTTGTACGAAGTGTTCCAGTTGTGACGTTGTAATATAAAGGCGTAAGACCGGTAGCCGGCGGACAATAAGCGATCCGTCATCGGGTTAGATAGCGGGCGGGATGATTGCAGCGTTCAGACCGAGCATAATGCCTCGAGACAAATTTAAATAATACCACTTTACACATCTTTTTTTTAAAGTAAAACGCAACAAAAGCGTAACTAAAACAAAGAAAAAGTGTTTAATTCGAAGAGAATAAAGTAATTAGTCAATTTATTGCATCAATTTCTCTAGTTATAAGGTTATTAAAATTTTATTTTAGTATTAATTACGTAAGCATTAAACATTAAACATCGTGATGCAACCTGCACATATCGGCGAAGAAATTCAAAGATATGCGTGAAGTCAACCAACCCGTACTTGGCCAGCGTGGTTGACTATGGCCTAGTCACCTTAATTTAGGGTAGGCTCCGAGCCCCTCGGTGGTGACGTATAGTGAGCTGGTGATGATGATTATTTACGTATATAATTTGTCAACGAATATTAAAATAACTTTATCAATATACAAATCACCAATTAGTCAATAGTTGCTGAGGTAACCGTTATAGACTCGCTAAATATGGCGGCGACAAATAGCAAAACCTTGTAAACGATTTGTTAATGTCACAATCTATTTGCGTGATTAATAATTGTTTTGTAACAAAGTTATAAAGCCTCTTGGTTTGATGTGTTGCATTATTATTACATACTAGCTGTTCCCTTGCGGCTTCATCCGCGTCAAATTATAAACACTTTATTTCATTGTTTACTTACATTTTTCAAATTATCAATTGCAAATGTCAAAATGACATGACATGATAACAAATCATGGCAATCTTGCTTTCTTGATGTTGACAGCAACTTATGGTCTCTTTCCCACATTAGGGTTTTTATCCAAAATATTTACCCCTAAGTTTAATGACGAGAACATATATAGCCTAAAGCGTGACGTAAGTGTAGGGCTTTTTATTAAAAAAAGAATGATTCAAAAATATGCTGTAATTGCTGACATCTTAGGCAACAAAGAATTGTGTGTTTACGCTTTATTATATTAGTATAGACAAGCATGATATAGGCATTCTATGACAAAGAAATTACGATATGTGTCAAGTATGAGCATCGCCAGTTGATGATCTAGACTAACCTAGCTAGGGAAGGTACCATTAATGAAGTATTGTCCGAAATAGTTTTTTCATATTAATTTTATCAACCCCGGGTCTTCTGGAGATGTCAAAGTTGCCAAGGTAAGTGAGATATGTGAGTAGTTTTTTTCTTAATTTCGTAGTAGATATTTGAATTAAAGGCGTGGAAAAAGGCTTTGCTTGAGTGAGCTTTTTTTCTTCTACAATTGTAGAGATTTAAAATTATCACTTTATCAGTAAAGAATCTTCCAAATAAACCAATACAACGTGAAGTATTTGGACAAATGCACGCAAAAAGATTGTCTTCACCATCGTATGTTTTTTCACACATCGGACACATTTGGGTAGCCGTATATCAAGGGAATGTTATCGGTCGGCCCCTGTCTCGGTGATACATTGCGCCTGCGCAGACCTTGATTAACGAAATTAATTTGTCGCTCACGGTATTGGGAATGCATTTTGTTTTTTTGGAATGGTCCAGTCCCTATGTTACATACTGATTACATTGATATCGATGTAATGGTGTTTTTACATGTGGTTTTTTCAATTATTTTTAACAAACCTCCCTTAATAGGAATGAAATAGGATATCTCAAAACAGTGGTAGTCATTGCATAGATAAAGCTATTATTTGAAACAATATTGAAGAAAATAGATAAAAAAGAGACATCGACTCGAAACAACAACGAAATGACACAAAGAGTATCGGGACATTTTTGTTAGAAACGTCTTACAATAAACTTGCTTACGACATCGAGGTAAATAAAATGTAATGACGTATTCTCTAACACAGCCACCATTAACTACGGTCATTACATTATCAAACGATTGTATCAACTTTACTTCATTTATTATACCGCACTGTACCAATACACGTATCGAAGCATGCGTTTGTAATTTTCCTTTTATCGTTCGAAATATTGTCTATAATGTCGTGTTGTCGTATAAAAAGGGGTCGTGACCCGACGACGATGGCTTCGTAATAATGAAGTGATGTCCATAATAAACAAAAGAATAATTTATATAACATAAATGTCATGAAATAAAGTCGTCCGTTAAAGCGAAACGGCTCTCTTAATTGACTCGGGATCTCGGATAGATATGTCCGGGGCTTCCAATGACGTAATTTAGATAAGGCCCATGTCCCAATACTGCATAAATACATGTCAAAACACGCTTATCGGCCCTGACCACCTCGGTGTTAGTGAAATTAATGGAATCCACTAAAGGACAGATTTGTTTTTTTCTTACTTTAATATATGTTTTCGCGTGTAAGGTCATCGAGACACGTGTTTCACTTACGTAAGTTATGAATTGCAGGCGATGCTCCTTTGTATTGTAATGTGATTAGTAACGCGAGACAAAGTGGCCTTTAGACAAATACTAGCCATTAACTTGAATCACGTTCTCTGACAAATTCGTTTGTATTGTTTTCGTCATCTTATACGTATGTTCGGAACGAAGAGGTGAACATATTCAAGTAATAAGATGAAATATAACTTTTTTTTGTATCTGACATAACTTTTAAAAAGGTCAAATAAGCTATTTTTAATACTCTGTAATTGACGCTGTACATTTATACATGTATTATTCTTTGTTACTGGTGGAAATTGAATAATGATTTTTTTTCACTTCGCACGGCTAATTCTTTGGTTTACTTCACATTGTGTTGGCTAAATTACATGGTTTTTTTAAATTAAAAGATGTTAAATATGTATTATAGTAAATCCCGTTTATCCGTTACTTATGATTTTAGTAACTTAATGCTTGAAACTTTAGTAAGCTTTAAGCGTAGCTATAATAAACTCGTTACAAATTTAGATTTCAATTATTCCAATGTTAACCTTATCTAATTCTCCTACCGTAAAATCATTATAAAAGCAACCCTTTAGGGCTGTTAGTATTATAGCGCCTTTCAAACCCTTCGGTGATTCTAGTTAATTATATGATCAGAGTTAATAATTATTGACCTTATAAAATCATCAATAGAACCGAAATCGACAAAGGCGGCCGGTACTTGCTCTTTCACGAGAAATGAAAAAAACAAAGCCAATTTACTTTAATAAAGTGTAATTAAAAAACAAATTTTATTGTGCACCCCCTTCACGCGTCGGGTTATTTATTTTTTCAATTTTAATTAATCGAATAACAGTCGGTGTGAGCGCATCAACATGTAAAACGATCGGCTTTCATTGTAACATTTGTTCCACACGTGGATATTTGAAATCGGGTGCTTTTATGGTATTTTATAACGACTTTGGTATATTGAATCTGTTATTGTTTGCCTATTTCTATTAACAATTAAATGTGATGGATACTTGGATAATGTGGCGGGATTTTTTCATTGTAGATAATTACTAACAAAAATTCAATAAAACTACTTTTTTAACATAAGATGACAAACGGAGAAGCGGCGAGCTGAATTCGTCGTAATTGAGAAGCGATAGCTACCTATACACATCAGCAATTTCAGATGCGTTACCTATAAAGGAGAAGGGGACGCACATAAAGGCATTTTTCCTTCCTACGAGTATATGGCTCCTCCTATGTCAATTTCACTTCTCCGTCCTATCCTTTCCTATCCTTATCTATACTAATATAATAAAGCGTAAACACACACTTCTTTGTTGCCTTAGATGTGAGCAATCACAGCATATTTTTGAATAATTCTTTTTTTAATAAAAAGCCCTACACTTACGTCACGCTTTAGGCTGTATATTTTCACGCCATTAAACTTAGGGGGTAAATATTTTGGATAGAAATCTTAATGTGGGAAAGAGACCATAAGTTGCTGCCAACATCAAGGAAGCAAGATTGTCATGGTTTGTCACGTCATGTCATTTTGACATTTGCAATTGATAATTTGACAAATGTAGGTAAACAATGAGATAAAGTTTTTATAATTTCACGCGGATGAAGCCGCATGGGAACAGCTAGGTGTTTAGATATTAAAAACACATGGTATTACATATGCAACATTAAAATTTTGTTGTTCAATTCAAAATCTGGATATTATTCTAAACTTGCATTTAAATATGACACGTTTTTTACATTATTAATTTGGTTACTACATACTTCAAATATTTTACAAATTATAATACACAATCTTACCCTACATTTATCGGCTACGGTTGGTAAAATCAACTAACATATAATTAAAATTTCTGTCGGTCCGTCAAAACGTCTTTCAGTGGCGTTAGATACAAATCTGACGGACTCCGTCCCATAGAACCTATTATTACAACTTCACTACGATGCCAACTGTATACAAAAAAATACAATGCCACTATAAACGGTTATTAAGTGTCAAGATATTGTTTTTGTTATGTAAAATAAAATAATTACTATTATAGCTTCGTTGTTTCTCTCCATATGCATATTAGGTACTTGGCTAAGGTAGTCTTAACTTTGTAGAACCTAAATTTTGTCCAAAACAAATATACAATCAGAAGTAACGAATTTAATTTATTAATTTACATTAATTAACAGCAAACTAAGTTCTCGTTATCTAAGTCAATGAAACGTTTAGTTTAAAACAAATCCGAAGCAACAGCTCATAATAGACCTTTCACATCATACAAGTAAAACCCATTAGAGTAAAACTGCAATAATTGGCGATAGCCCTATTTTTTGTTTGCCCTTTGTGAGTCGACTAGTTGATTGACGCGGCCACTACATCTTTTTGACAAGCCTTACGCATTTTATTCTCTAGTCTGTATATAGGATGTTTATTTTATTAAACAATAAATTTAATTGTATTTAATTTGATGATGCCGTTAACATGTACATAAAATTAATAAACTTCAGATAGTTATTTTTGTTTATTGTACTATGAAAGTACCTGTTAATGCAATCCGAAATCTTTAAAGCTTTAATCAAACATACACCCGTTAATTAATTTCTAAATTCAATTCGGTTTTGTAATGTGTTATTATGTAAGTTGAACAAGTCTGATTTATAAAAATAATTTATTTATCGTGTGAATCATTTTTTTATAAAATCTTGTGATAGCTTTTTGTATCACGCTGTATCAAACATTTGTATCTAAAGATGCGTAACGTACGATACATTATCGGCGAGTAATCGAGCGCTGGCCACAAAAAGGTGTAACAGAAGCCTTCGCAAATGGACGGCGCCTAATGACCGCTCCTTAGCTTGCATTTAAAACGATCATCCCACTTTAACATCGCGCAGGATTGCTAATTTAAATCGATTTACTTTTATTTAAACTGCACTTTAAGTGCTGTTGTTAAATGCTTAATTAACTTGCTTTTTACTTATTTTTCAGCAGATTTACATATTTATTGCATTAAATTCAGAAAACGTGTTATAATTACATGATATATTAATAAGTTTTGCCACGAAGTTTTTCACGAAGTTGTCTGTTGTACAATGCCTATATTTTGCTACATATTAAAATTAAATGTTTGTAGATAAACGCACAGCTTCCATTTTAATCACAGGATCCATTATTATAATTTCACATTCTCAACCCTTGGCACCCTCGAAAAAAGTGACTATCACTCATACCCTTACATGTAATTATCACATCTAAAACCTTTTAGCCGTTTCGAGAAGTGACTTCTGAGAAGCGTATCGGCGTTGTATCGTGGGAGCAAGACTTAGGAGTTTAATCAACCACTAATTACAAGTTTTGGCTATCAGCGTGGATAGACAGTGCATTAGGCAAAGGTTAAAAGATGTTGCGATGTCTCGCAGGCATTGTTCAGGCGCGCCCGTTCACACGACCTTGTGTCGCAACTCACCACGTACACGCCAGGATCATACTGTTAATGAATGTGAATGCATCGTCTAGTGGGCGTGGCACCTGTCTAAGCTAACATAATCGTGACTTACTTTCAGAAAGAAAAATGTAACGTAAAGTCTTTTAATCCAAGTGTTATCGAGAATATTCTTTCGTAATCTGGACAACTATTTGAACGTCACGTTGATTAATACAAGTCAATGAATTTCTTTACTCTATTGTTTTAAAGCTTACTTTATTTTCTTTCTACAAGAATTGTAGAAATTATTTCAGTAGTTTCAAATTACTATGTTTGAGTAAACGAGTTGACTGTCATTTTTTTTGACGTAATATTTTACTCCTAAAACATAGTATGCAAGTTTTAACTTGTAACTTGCTTAGAAATGCATGCTTTTGTCGATATAATTTCAGCATACAACAGAAGGATTGTTCAGTTCGAATGATTGATGGGGCATAGCTCGGTGCATGTTAATTAGACGTTCGGTATAATTAGGGCAAAGGCGAGGTCAGGGCGCACGCCAAAATATTTTGAACACACGAAGTCGTGATAGTGAAAGGCTATTATTAATTAAAATGAATCTTTGAAACGAAATTCATTCATTTTTCTCCCCTATAAAAACGATTGATTTTATTTGCAACTATTTCTTCTTTAACCGCTGGTTTCCATTGATTTATTTTATAGTTACTACCTTTGTGAGAAACTCATGAGATGCAATCGCCTCATAATATTGCAATAGGCAGAAAAAATAATTACCCTATACAGGCACTATCAGCCGTTTTGATTCTGCATTAGATTTTAATTAAAAAATATTAAACGTAAACTAAGAAATCACATCTACTTGCAACAAGATTGCACATCATCTCATCTCCGATAAAGCTGTTTCACACGTACTGCAAACAACAAAATAAACGTTCGTACATAAATAATATTGACGAGGTCAAGAAACATAATCTGCGTTATTCACACAGTCGTAAAACTGCCCTTACACCATAAGAATCAATCATCAGTACAGAGAGGCGTCCCCATTGCCCGACCATTCTGACAGATATGATGTTACGATATTCAGATTACATTTACATTGTAACTGATCTTTACAATCTTAAAGATATTTTTAAAAGCATTATAGATTTTATACAGTCAAGAGTACCAGATGAACAGACAATGTCCTTAGAATAGGTAAAACTTACTGTATTATAATACTTACACTCACACTTATTTATTCGAGATGGATGGATTGTGTGCAGGGTGACATATTCAAGAAGGGCGTGATGAGAGAAATGATGAATAATTTTGAGACGATTTCACTAAGAGTTGGATAAGTACACAGATATGCATTTTTACTAATCCTCAAAGTACGTTATAATATATAAGGAACTACCCGTCAGTAATTAACAAGTATTAACTTACTTGGTGGGACGTAGAAGCGCGCCAAATGTAACTTTGTAATCTCTGTTACCTCGATTAGTTACGGGGAATATTATATCTTTTCTGCATACAGAGTTAGGTTCTAAAATATATTTTTTAAAAAGTAACTAATATTAACTAAATGTGAAAGGTGGTGAGTGGTGAAGTGACAACGACATGTTTCGATCATTGAATGGCCATCGATGCGTCGTCGTCCGATTACACGCGAGCGGGCGCGCGATGTTCCCGAGTCACGGCCGCGGCGCACAAGAGACAAACAAGGCCTTGCTACATTGTACTTTTTATACGTAAAGAAGAGCGTTATGCTGAAGTGATATATTTTTTCCAAATTAGCATGATCTAGCAAAAGCAAAGAAGATTCTCTTTAAAAAGTAGATTTTAATGTTTAAGATATAAAAAGTGTACTTAAAAGAAGGTACTTTATACTTTAAATACAAAAAAAAATTCGCGTATGACATAAGTTATTGGGTAGTATGGTCATTAAAACTGCAACACTTAAGCCATATCTTGAAAGGATATTTCTATTTAAATAACATAAATAATTCATTATTGCATAAAGCTGTCCGCTGTAGCTATACCGGCTGACGCTAGTTGGCCGCGCGTCCCCTATCGCGGCGAGATCGCGGCGACAAATCGCGAGATGTGCCCGTTCCGCGCCGCTGCGCGCCCCCGTCCGTTCCTATCCGTTAACGTATTAGTATTGTAACCGATCGCTTGCTCTTGCAACGACATACGACATAAAAAACGGCGTATCCACCGCAATGAACATTCAAATACAGCCATCGAAATGACAGAGTAAAGTACGAGTTTGTTTTAGCAATATTTTTCTTAACGTTTTATTGTCGAGTCCGAAGGGTTAAGGACATCGTGCATTAAAAATGTTCATCATTGAACTGTACTTTTACGTGCAACCTTTTTGAGATATGTTATTGTTATATCTTCAATGTAAACTGGATTTAAATCCGGTGCAGTAAATCCGAAGCACCTATATCGAATGTCTAAGTAAAAATTCAGAAAGATGACTTTTTAACGCTGAGTAATAAAATTTTGTATTAAATGAATATCATATAAATTTTAGGTGCAAACGACTAAATGCGTCATATGGCAAATATTTAATAAAGAATCGTAAAAAAAAATCTTATTCAGCCATAAATCCGAGCACAATCAATTACGGACTCGTTGTCAACAATAAAGCACGCAAGAATTTACATTACACAAACGATGCACGTGACAGCGAATCCTAAACCAACGATATAAAAGAGGTAACATTTCCTCGCACCTTAATACAACGAATGTGCTTTAAACACGGCCAGAGTCCTCTGATCCTTAATAAAATCAAACTGACCCTTATAACAATGGTGAATCTGCGAATGTTGAACAAGGAGAAGTCTCCTTAGTGCAGCGACGATGTGTACATGAGTGGTTTTGAACGTGTTATCGCGGCATTACATTAGTGGCGAGTTGACACGACCAGTCTTCTGTAAGGGCACGGCTTGTATTAGTGGCTTCTAATTTATTAGGAACGATAGGACGACGGACGCCGGCCACCCCGGCCACGGGCCCATTCACATCGTTGGGGGGTATCGGCTAGAATTGTCCTTACATTTTTTTACCTTCTATTTCTGCATCACTTTTACATCGTAGATAAATCGTAGTCTTTTGTTTAGCTGTCAATTACAAACTAACAATTGAAAGGATTTTTTGTTATTAAACTAAGTAAAATCTATTCTTACACTACAATTTTTGTAAAAAAATTAATGTGTTTTGAATTTTACAAAAATTTTGCTCATGTCACATTGCATTGCTGCGAGATTAAGACAGAAGTGTAATCAAATCAACGGGACCAATTGTCCCCATGCTCCCCTACATTTTTATTAACACCCCAGACCCGATAAACAGGATATGGGAAATATATTTATTTGTCCAATCATCAAATATAAGGGGCGTTCTCGGGTTACACGAAATGATTCGAGGACGGAGTGATTTGTTGCGATAATCTACACTAATAAATAACCCACTCCATTCAACGATTGAGCTGCCTTCCTCGAGATATTTTTTAAATTACATCACTTACTGTTCGTTTTGTTGGACGAGCAATTGTTCACTCATTTTCGATATTGTTTCTTCTATAATAATGATAGAAAAAATATTTGTTGACTTTACAAACGTAAAAATATTCAATCCTGTTTTAGGAAACTACTAGGTAAGTATTGAATGTGGTTAAAGCGACCGAGGTGTTGTAAACTCGCTTACAACCAAAGGGTCATATTTTGTTAATAATATTTGACTACCGGATGCAAAAATAAGTCCGTAATTTTCGGCGCACCTTACTTGAGGATCGTAAAACGGAAACCTTACGATGCGAATTATTTTTAAGGCAAACATAAAGATTTCGGTGTTACGTATCTAATGCATATCATTGACAGTTTTGATGTTATTGAAATTATTGTAAAGTTTATTTTAGTGCAGCTAAAGGTACCTGTAACTTACGGAGTACTTCGATAAACAAATATATTATCTGTCTCGACACGTTATGGCTCCGAGTTAATATAAAAACGTTATAAACATAAAACAAAGACGACTCGGAACACCCACATTGGGCTACTTTTATTGTGCTTTCTAGTTTGTCGTTAAACTCCGACGGTATTTCGTCGCAGAAGCTCTCCGGTTGCTAAAACTCTAAACCCAGCTCTAATATATTCACGTTTAGATAGATATTATTGTTTTGCTGACGTATTTTCTTTATCTTTATTAGTAAACGCACGTAAAAGTTTTATGTCACCTTAGAAGGTTTGATTCGTTGCCCAACAACTTGCATAAGAAGGCAATGGTTTGTGTTGGAGCTTCGATGAAAAAAAGTATGTTTTAAAACGATTTGATACGGTGATTGATGTTTAGTATTGACATTTATTTACTTTATTGGTCACGCTTGAGTATTCGGCAGTATTTGGTCTTGTAAGAAAATTCATTTTAACTTTTGAAAAACAATTAGGTACGCTATATTTCTGAAATCTTCGAACGTAATAGCGAAATAGAATGACCACATTCTCCTCGAAGGAGAAAGCTTTGAACACGTTCAAAATACTATTCCAATGAAAGTGTGATCTTATGGCGGTTTTGAATATAACCGTAGCGAAAATCTAATATTTACAAAGTGAAGTTTAGTTAGGAGTTATATATTTAATGTAATTTATACCTTACAAGGCATACATCGTTCCCAGACTTTGATAACAAAGGGAGCCATTCCGCTTTTACCAACTTCGTAATTTCTAAAACGATGGCCATGAATTTCTAAACATTGTGTAACGTATCTACATATCAGGATGTACTTAAAGCATTATTGGCCGGTTTCCCAGCTACATTTAACCATTACTTAATGTTTTTGTTCGATAACTTCATGAAATGCATTTCAGAACTTTGTAACTTGAGATTTACTGATACTTAATACCTAACACTAATGAATCATTAGGTAACGGTAAAATAAATGGAAACCACAGCAACCCAGAATATATGGAGTACAATTTACGATTCCTGATTTGAAATTTGTCAGACTATCCATTTATTGAACATCATTTGTGAATTTGTGGTAATTGCAGCAATTGTTACACTCATTGGAATCTTGACAATTTATGTTAACACGAGCGAAGTGTCCGACGGCCGTACGTTATCGGTTTAACGGGTGTCAATTGAATTTTATAGGCTTTTTACACGGCTCGCGACTTTACGACCCCGTCGGCGAAATTGAGGTCGGCAGGAATGCCCGCCGCTGCGTTTGTGAGGACCGGTTAACGATAATGCAATTTTTTATGCAGCCAACACCCACTGTTATCTATGAAACAACATATCTTTTCGAAGATCAAGATAGCATCAGAGATAAGGCAGAAGATTTTGTATGCCATATACCAATGTGACTATTTATTGTGGCGCATGTAGTATAATTAAATGGTAATCGGATGCACACGGATATGGTTCACGTAAAAGGTGATGTAAAATGCTTAGCACATCAGATAGATTGGCAATCTAGTCTTTAAGATATTGATATAAGTAATTCAATCCGTACCTTGATTTTCTCTTTCTTCTTCTAGAGAAGAGGTCAGTTTTCTTTAAAACTTCTTACGATTAACCAATTTTATTATAAGAATTACAAGAGTAATATTTGTTTTATATATAACTTTAGACAACTAAAAATAGACGTAAATGTCAAGAATGAATGTTTTGATTATTATTTTAAGTAGTTACACTCGTAAAAAAGCTATAAAAGTAAAATTTAGCATAAATAATAAGCAACAAATTAATGCAAAATGTACAATCACTTATTCGGACATTTTGTCCTTGATTTGACATTGAACGTCTTAATAAAATGGCTGATGTGATTTAGTGTGATCTATCTATGAGGGTTACGCCATAAACATTTTATTTGAGATATAAATATATAATAAACTCTATATTATAGCTTCTATAACGTTGCATCATTTCGTTTTACGAAGATGAATTAGCTTTATGAATGCCTTCTTTATATAAAACTAATTTACCGCTGAGATTCATCGACTGAAATCGGAGAATCCGAAACTATAGCAGATCAATTAACTTCCTTAGTAGGACGTCCATTGGTTGACCTATAGGTTTCCAAAGTAAAAAGTGCCTCGTCTCGATCAAGTACGATTTTATCACAAAAAAAGGCGAGGTATTTAACTTTTAGTAACAATACAATTCAAATATTTGACCTGATTATCACGATGTTGGTCGAAATACTTAAGCCAACATCACAATAAACTCCTCAAATAGGCTCGACGTGCATAAGAATGAAATATTCATGTTTATCTTAACACACTCGACCAAAATGTTTCGACAAATCTCTAATAGGTATTGTAAATAAAATATCCACCCGGTTAAGAAGCTCGATTTTCCCTTTGCGACTCAAAATGATCAACCATTATAACAGAACCTCTATAAGGTCCTTTTTGACACTCCAATTGAGTTCAACTGTAAGTAGTCATTTGACAGCTGTATCAGGATATTCGGTCTATCCACAAATTCTTGGGTTCCGGACAGGTAGGAGATTTAAAAAAAAATTAAGTAATAATCCGACCACAAGTCTATGATAATCTGATCGTAACGCCATCTTGTCCTGTGTGGCTTGGGGTAAAAAACGTGTGACATGATTATCGGTACCTATAGAACAAAAAATATAAAGGTCGGCTTACATACCACTAATATTTCATTCAATTTAATATCATGTGTCAGCTTTTATGCGAACAATAACGATATGTTAAATGAAATAAATATGTTAGATATATTGGCATATTTAAATCCATCTAGGTTTTAGGCGAAAGGTGAAAAATGATAGAGATATTGAAATTATTAGTAAATTGACTCAAACAGAAACAATAAATTAAGTGGGAATTGATTCAAAATCAATCAAAAGCAATCAAACCGAATATGAAAAGGTCATTTAAAAAATAATATAAACAATAATTTTAAATTCATATTGTTATTTTAGGATTCATCTCTGAGAAATGGCTTAAGAAAATATTTGATATTCGATTTCTATTAGCCATTTTAATAAATTAACAAGTTTATCTATAATGTGATTATATAGATAAAACTCAGACAGTTCGATTATGAATTATAATAATTACATTCATACATTTTATTAAAAATAACAAACACACCTAACAAAAAAACAATATCTATATTAAGTTAAAAAAAATGTGAATACATAAATCCATATTATGCAGTACTATAAAATGTAAAGTTAAACATTTTGCTAAGAAAAAGTATTTCAAAACGACAAAACTTTCGATACCATGTAAACCTAGCAAGAGCCAATTATAAGGGCGCGGTTCTCGATAAGGGTTGAAAGTAATACGGCCGATAACATCAGGGTCGCTTGTTAGTCGCAATAAAATCGTTTTTGTCGAAACTGGAGCGAATTTTTTGTCGCCCCCGACAGTCTCGACGCCGGCAATTTGTCCTAAGTGTATGTTATCGACATATTTTGATTAATTTTGACGTAGTTTCGACATGCTTGTATAACCAGACTTGACTATAATTATTTGTCATGCTTCGTTTAAACATTTAATTATAGATCATGCCATTGTATCAAAAGGCCTGTTCTTTCATCAATCAGAAGTGCTATCTTACTTTGTTGAGAAAATACTTCCCATAATGACCGTCTACTTTCGAAGGCTTCACGCAAAAGGAAGTGTAGTTTTAAATTCAGTATATGTTTTTGCAGCAATTGATTTGTTCATTCAAGAGTTATTACCAAGATTCGAACTGCAAAATTCCCCCGTTGTATTCGAAATGAGTTGGGAAGTAGATTAGTTGGGAACGCGAGTCTGATGATAAGCGCGCGTGTGGGCGCTGGGCGGACAGGGGACAAGACGCGTTCGCGGTAAATCACGACCCGAGCGTGGTCCGGTCATCACTGACGCCTCAACTGACCTATTGCTGAGATTACAATAAAAGATAAAAAAGATAAACTTCATGCTCATGACCGTGGGTATATAGGTACATATTATGCAGCAAATTCAAGTTTTTGTATCCTAGTTCAGATTTTGCGCACGTCTGACAGAGTATTTTTGGTTCTTGCCTAATTTATGCTGTACGGCATTTCACGTCTGTTACCTGAAATAACCATTTGAATTAAGATACAATTAATAAGGTAAATGTCAATAAAGCAATATGTACAATCCATCAACATTAAAATATCACTGGTGATGTTGAAGGAATGGGTTGAAACGAGCTAATTAATAATTGAGACAGGAATTAAGGAAGTAACAAAATGTAATATCAGATTTAGTCGTAGACGTTAACTAAGTTGAACGAAATAAAAAAAATCATGAGTCAGACATGACTGAGATGGTGTGGATTGTAATGTTTTTGCTCCAACTAATTATATGTTAGAAGAACAATTAATATTATTTAGTCTCGCCGATTTAGTTGAAGCAAAGGTGTGGTAAATTTTATGTGTAATAACTAATGTGCAATAAATTTATACGGATCGTTTCATACCATTGGATTACTCAATAAATCCCCAGCCTTGTTTGTTTCGGTATTTTTCGTAATGCAATAAATTTATATTTGCCCATTTTAAATGTAAGATTGGTAAAGTTATTCATTCCAAAGATGGATTTAAAATTAAGAAAATATTTTTTATTTAAATATCAAAAACTAGTGAATAGTTAAAAAAGACTTGAGAAGATTTGATAAACCAATTCTCTTAAAACACTTCTAGTTAATGTTTTTCGTAGTTTTTTTATAAAGTCGTGCAAACAGGAAAACCGGGATAAAACAAAGGTAGTAGCTTCAAAGATGCAGTTAGACGATATTGTATG
>LD688935.1:3365870-3376178 GCA_003118335.3 Papilio memnon
AAAGCGGGCTCTACCACTGTCAGAATTTATTAATTAGACATCAACAAATATTTGCAAAAAAACTAATTTAATTACCCCAACTTTTTATTTCGAAGTAATTTTAACCATTACTTACTTCAAAGTGAGACAGATACTCTATTAAATATCTTAAATGCCATAAAATGTGTTATCTCAATTTGTGAGCAAGTGAATCGAAACAAATTCATCGAATTATAACTATGAATCACTTGTAATCCCTAGTAAAAATCCCACGACATTCTCAGCTACCCGTACCGTTCATATCAAATACTAGCATCTCGAACGTCAATAGTATCACCATAAAGTGTGTATAAACGGGACTGGTTTTAATTTTCTTAAAAATTCAACTGTGGCATGTGTTTATTAATTGTATGTAAAATTGAGCATTTTTTTATTATTAATATTTTTAAAATAATTTAAACATCTGTAACCAAATTAGTACAAAATGTGTTTTTTCTTATTTTCTTCACTTGTCCTAATCTTTGAAAGGTCAGAATCTATTAGGTGTTCAGCTACATTATTCTATTTTATTGTAACTTTTTAATATCAATTGTTTTGTTTATATTTTTTTTATTAAATGACAGATGATTTTAAAACAGGAATTATTTCTACTATTTCATAGTCACCCTAACCAAAGTCGATCGAAAGTCTTACAAATATTCATTGTTAACACTTTAACACGGATCTACGAGCAAGATATCAGATTATATGTGTTTAATTTTGTTTGGAATCCTACTGAGCCTTTGTTGAGTTTTTTTGTCTAAAACAATCTTTATATTATACTCCTATAAAATAGTTTTGATGACGGTACATTTTATCAAGATCGATAACTACGACCAAAATTTTTCCAATCCGGATAATATAGAGATGTTCTTGAGGCCAGGAGCATATTTCTCTCTAAGTTTTGTGATAGAACAAGCATAAACCTGATATAGAGAGAAAAAATATTTATGTAAAAGTTCGCCTAATCGAAGAACTAGATCAAACAGTTAACTTAAGGTAACTTATTTTTAGTGTCATCATAAATCCATAACTAAAATCAATCGTTAAGTAAACAATAAATCCAATATCGTTTGTATAAGGTCAAAGTATATTTGAACGAATTTTCTTTTAAATGGAAGAAAAAACATTCGAAAATTAATAGCGGAGGTCGCAACCTATAAAAAGGCCACCTCTTTTATTGGAGACATAAATAAAAAACGCGAAAGAGTATAAAAAAAAGGTTTTAAGAGAAAAGGCACACGCGGTTACACAGTCCTATCAAAAAATAAACAAACACAAGTTTCTACTTAGGCGCGTTGTTCGCGGTTCCGTGGAACACGGGCCGTAAAATTTATGATTCGGTGAAATATTGTCTGTTTCAATATAAATATGTAGCCGACGTAATCCACTGTTTATCATGCGGCACCGAATATTTACAAAAAGGAAAAAGATCTTTTCTCTTGTCGTCCTTAATCGGTAGAGTTTGACCCTGTCAGCTAAATATGTTATTCTACAGTAGAAGTAAGCAAACGAGAAAACGGAATTGTCTACAACAGCAAAGAGACCGCTACCCATAAGTCTGCAAATATCAAGCCACCATTTAGGTACATTATTGAATTGCAAACCAAATACAATGCCAAAACAGTCACTCCTTGTTTAAACGGTTAAAATGTTTTATTTTTAATTCAATACAAATTAATAGCTATCGTATATTCGTCGCCCAAAGCTTACAAGATTCTATTTAAATTAACCTTAACCTATTATTACGTATTTACCAAAATGACTGCCGCAAAGAACCCATTGCTCTGATTACATGTTTAGTGAATGAATTACAACTAATGATCAAAGCACTGAAAAAAAGAATAGACGATAATCTTATGATTATAGGAGCCATGTAGATTATTATAAAACCATTATAAATAGATCTACCCTTTAACAGATGCACTATAAGGTAACGCTTAATGGACGCTCTATTCATTATTTAATCTTTGTTGTAGTTTTTTTAGGGCATGGGTGATAGATTTACGGTTACAATTAATACCCTTTACCTGCCTATTCCGTGATTGGAAGTGCTCCATGACACAAATGTAATCTTAAGAAGCAATTTATGGTAAAGTTTTACAAAAACAGTTAAGAGTTTTCAAAGCACGGTTCATACGAACAACTGATTTAATCCACTGTATTCATTCAGACATAAGCGCATAAATAATCAGTGGGCGCAATCACGGCCGTCCATAAAGCACTCTGCGGCCGCGGGAATGCGCGGACAATCGTTCATTGAGGTACTTATTTATTTTAAATACAATCATCAGGGGGGCCTCCCGCAGGGTCGCTCCCGGGGCGCTGTCGCGGGCCCCCGACCTCGGCCCGCTTTCGGCCCCTTTTAATCAACTGTCATGCGGTCCTTACGATACCATTACATTGTCCGGCTATAAAGTCCTTTTTTCTGTCTCAACAACACTTATTTCATAAGCCCTAAGGTCATTTATTCTATATTTTTTTCGTCTTTTATTTCGGCAAATATGTACGGTAAAGTACGATTGACTTTGGACGCCATCTTTTTTTGATTGCGATGTATTAGAATCGGTTCGAATGATATTTGAAATTTAGTTACTGAATGTAACTGGGTCTGATAGACCACATAAAGTACTGATCGTTCATTTCCATCTTATTACAATAATACTATGTTTGTTATGACACATTTAAGCTCGTTCTCAGCGTCATAACTTAAATCTTTTTTGTTTCGTATTTGTTGATTCGATTTAATAAGTTATCTACAAATAACTTTATTCTAATTTCTAAACTTAGATTGAGTGTACTGTACTATGCTAGTTATCATCATCTCATCTCCCCTACCTTACGCTACTCCTGTAGGGTCGGCGCACCGGGTTTTCGTCCAAATAACTATGCTAGTCTTTATTGTAAATACGTAAATACAGAAAACAAGTTACTAGATGAAAATATCTGGCGACACATAACCGTGAATTTCCATTGCAAGAATACAAGTATAAATTCATAGTGTCGTGTCACATTGCTCTGTTGTGTCGTGAGTGGAATCTTACTGTAAAACAAACGTATTACAATATAACGAAACAACAAAGTGCGTCCCGTGCTCTCCGAGCCGTGTTAATAACAATAAGTACGCAACATAATATTCACACATCGGAATCCATAACTGGCCGTCAAGCTCGCCGCGTTGATCTGACGAATTTGTTATGGTCCGAAATAACTTTTGCTACACACGGCCGCTGAGTTTATCTAACACATCAAGAAGCTTTGTACTGAAGGAATAGGTCCATTTTATTATTAATTTGTTTGGTATGCTTATCTATTTATTAGATTAGAATGTAACAATTCTATATGTTTTCTTCTTCTTCTTAAAGTGCCTCTCCGACTAGCGAAGGTTGGCGGTCAGTACTATTTCGCCTCCCAAGAAATAAAGATAAATTTGGAGAACTGACCGCCAACCTATATGTTTTAAAAAATTTAAATGTTTTTTTAAATTATTTTAATATATACATACTAAACAAAATATTCTTTTACAAAATTACGTAGATGATGCAATTCGTTTATTTACATTTCCATGGGTATGAAGCAACAGCTTATCTTGTCTTTAACCGTCACAAATAGCTTTTACAAAATTTTGATTTTTACTTTCCATGTGCGTGCATTAGTGTAACGAAGTTCAGAGCAGTGTGTCACGGGCGTTAGCCATTTATTTTTTCATGTCCTAAACGCGCCATAAGTAAAGTATTGTGAGGCGAATGGTAACAATAGGTACCATAATGGACGACCATCGATACCCTTTCTTTGACGGAATTTAATTGTGTGATGAAGTGTGGTTAGGACATTTTTACACGCGCTTTGAAAGTGTTGCAAGACAACAAAATAAGTAATCGTAAGGCGAACATTACATTACTCGGTCGAGTTAATCCTTTTCAATTTTAAAATCTGTACAAATTTTAAGACACGTTTTTCTAACATTGTTATTGTATATTAATATAAGTGTAGGTGTCAATAATATATTATGCAGATGCATTATAAATCTAAGAAAAAACACTTATTCAGTTTCAAAGCGATTCGTCTTAATAAATTACAAAAGACTTATTAATTAATTACAAATTAGTTTTCTCGCGCAACCGTCACTCCAAGATAAACGGCTTAATTTCTTGACAAACTTCATTATAAGTGACATTTAACTCTTAGAAATAAGGTCGAGTTTGGCGTGCACGGTGCAGCTAAATTGATTGCGTTAAAAGGCCGCTCATTACACGATTACCACCCGCTAAGTCGATAACTTGATATTCATTTAAGTGTAATAAAGTGTTGCAAATTATTTCATTACAGACATCTAAAGAGGTTATAACAGTTCGGTTTGATTTTTATTGGTACTATTATCTGTGTAGTAAGGATGGGCGAGAACACTTAGTTGGATTATTATTTACACTTTTTGAAATTATTTCACTGATTCCTTTAAAGTCTTTTACACTTTTTGATAACACATTCAAGAAAGCATGTGTTTTGTCTTTACATAATTAACATCTCAGTTGTATTAATAAATCTGTTATTTCTCTCAGCTATAATAGTTCTTCATGATAAATTGTAATTCAATAAGTGTTCTTTTCTTGAAATGCATTTTGAACGGGACAGGAACTTTTGTGTAAAGAACGCTGTAACGGCTCGCGTTGTCAAAACGATTAAGATAAAAAAATGTAAAATAAAGTCACGCGTATCATTTCAATTGACATCCTTTCATCGAAAGCATTATAATGACGCTTTTTATATTTATAAAAGGTAAGTATTTTTGGATATCGCGAATATTTTATTGCCTGATACATTTTTAAAATAATATTCACATAAGCTCAACTGTCACAGGAAGTCTTAATCGAGTAATTTCGGAAATTCATGTTTGCAAGTTATTTTATTAGGTTTTTTTTTATTTAGATAGGCATCTCTTGTTATAAACGTTCTCACTTTTATCCATACTATTACAGAAACTGTACGATTTGGAAAATTCTTTCACAGTTGGGAAGTATACTATCTGATTTACATGGGTAACATAAATTATTAATAAATTACTAGATTTTTTTTTAAATTATGTGCGGACGAAGTGAGCAACGACCTGGCTCAAAAACCTACGCCATTGGTTTGGAAAGAGCACCCGTTCACTTTTCAGAGCCGCGGTGTCAAGAATACAAGTCGCCCTAATGATTGCCGAACTTCGAAAGAAGATGGCACTTTAAGAAGAAGTGAGCAAAAGGTTATTTTTTAATAAATTAACGACAACATTGAAAAGAAAATCTGACCTTGGGAACGGTACGTAGTTCCTTCGATCATTTTTTTTTTCATTAAAATGTATCTCAAATCGCTAATTCGCGTGTATATGTTATGAAAGAATTTAATCCAGCCTTATGCCTGAATTCTAAACGTAACGTTTCTATAAAAAAATATACTTTCCACTGTGTTGATATGTATTTTAAAATATAGCGTCAACAAATGATAATATTTGTTACGGTTTGTAAGGAAATATTTAATCGGCATCTGGGTAATTATGCCGCCATTTATCATAAAAAGGTCCCCTTTCTTAGCAACCGACAACAAATTCTGTATTTCAATGTTAATTTGATGTCATTTTTGCGGTTCGGAATTAATATAGTGTTTTTAAGAAGTTGAATAATCCTGTGCAGTTGCAATTTTCTTATTAAAATTAATTTAAATTATTACTTTCATTATCTTCATTTTTAAAATGCAAAACCAATTTAAATACTTTGCACAAGTTGTTTTATGTTGCAATAATTAAATGAAATTAATTAAACAGATATGTACCTAACAAGCTTTCATTATAAATCTCTTCACGCAAACCTTTTCAAATTATACCTAGTATCTTTACAGCACGTATAAGGGGCAGTAAACAGGGTTGAAGGTAGTCCAATAAAATTAGGACATTTTAATTATACCCCTATTTTGTCGGTATATAAGTTAATTAGTGAGGATGGACGGTGGTCTAATTCTTTATAAATAAAGATCTTAATTAAGAAGGCACTTCGGATGCTATTGGGTGTTATAAAGCGATAAAACCTGACTACTTGAACCTTTTCAGGATAATAAGACAACTAAATACGGTTTAAATGAGTTGACCAATTAATGTGGACGATAACCAGACGTTTTTGCGCAGGCTGTTAAAAGGTTTATGCAGTTAAAGTTATATTACGCTTCGATTTTTTGCTTCTTAGCAATTATAAATGAATTACTTCTATGCTATTTAAATCGGTGTGTGTTTTTGTATCTACAATAAAAGGACTATCACTGCCTATTAACATCTGCGTCCAATAAATTCCTGTTTTTGAATATCCGATAGTCTATTGAAATGAATCAAGGATTAAGACATGAAGTAATATTTTTAATATAATACATTATTTAGTTTTAATTTGTATTAGATCCAGTTTATTCATGTATGTTGTAAGGTCTTTTTCCTTAGCTGTCTATCTTTTCTGCATGGAATTTTCATCACATATAGGTTACACCCCGGTTTAAACAGAAAGGATAAATAAAAACGCGTTCAACGGAAACCAGGAGTAAAAAGAGATGGTAAAATACTTAAGCGCTCGAGAGTAATATACTTTTTGCCGCCTTTACCATTGTACAATATAAAAGGGCCGGAAACTTCGCAAGAAAAGCGGCTCTAATCCACACAACCAATACGATTACCGGCATGAAGCAGATAAGGTCTTATTTGACATTGGAGTGAGAGACAAACCGACAGACACGCGAGCGCCTGTCACCAAATACGATGCTCTGTTTGTAGTTCAAACAGTTGATAAGATAACCTTTAGGTGGTGCCGACACAATGGGCGTCGGAGTGGTGTCAATATTTGCTAGATGGATGCCTTTCAGTGCGCTAAGCGCGTGCTGTCCCGGACCTACTATCACACCGAAGCGTAACTAACTCTCTTTAATCCTGTGAAAGATTCTGGAAATAAATAATGTACCAACATCGAATACTGAGATATTAAAATTTTAAGGTAAAATTTTAGGGAAGGACTCTGTAACACCTAGTAATAACTAATACCTCGCTACCTAAAAGTCGACGCATTAACTTTAAGCATATCCAGTATAATCAAACTGTAGAAGGTGCATGTCGATGCATTTATAAAATATATTTTTTAATAAGATGGACAAATACAGTCATCATACTGCACTGTGTTTGTTATATTACGGTTAAATAAATAAAATTAATATTATTCACAGCAATACAGTACGGTGTGATAGATGGTTTTAACAAGAGTCATGTAGAGCACTTTTTGTTACTGATTGTAATATACTTTTTATTTATCTTAACGAAATGCCTACGTAATAATATTTATCTCTTTATTTCTCTTACTTTTAATTTCAATATGTCTCTAAATTTTTGTATCAATTCTTTAAGATTGTTAAAGTTTAATACACAAAA
Source organism: Papilio memnon (assembly GCA_003118335.3). Lineage (NCBI taxonomy): Eukaryota > Metazoa > Arthropoda > Insecta > Lepidoptera > Papilionidae > Papilio > Papilio memnon. The sequence goes on from LD688935.1 coordinate 3,373,321, forward strand.
AGGATATTTAAGGTTTCCAATAGACTTATTTCAGTTGTTTTGTCTGCACGCATTAAAGCAACATGTAAGTAGTAGGCCATGTTAGCTGAGTGCGTTTAGTTGTTGCTCAGGCTTCACGAAGTCTTTTTACATCGCTCAGAGGCTGTTTGTTCTCACTAAATGCTTGAACAGATTCAATACTTGTTGTAGATAGTGATTTTATTGTATCTTAATTGAACTTATCATGGTTATGCTGGCGATAAAATATTTAATTTATAAGTCAATAAAAATTGATAAGCGCAATCTTAAATCTGATAGAATTACTTTATTTGTAAAGTTTTGTTATTTCTACTAGCTGTCGACCGCTACTCCATCCGGGCAGAATTAAGAAAAATTGACCTATTGGTCCTTCTAAATTGTGTTCTACATCTATACTAATATAATAAAGCGTAAACACACACTTCCTTGTTGCCTAAGATGTCAGCTATTACAGCATATTTTTGAATATTTTTTTTATTAATAAAAAGCCCTACACTTACGTCACGCTTTAGGCTTTATATTTTCACGCCATTAAACTTAGGGGGTAAATATTGTGGATAATAACCCTAATGTGGGAAAGAGATCATAAGTTGCTGCCAACATCAAGGAAGCAAGATTGCCATGGTTTGTCATCATGTCATGACATTTTGACATTTGCAATATATAATTTGACAAATGTAAACAATAAAATAAAGTTTTAATAATTTCACTCAGACGAAGCCGCACGCGAACAGCTAGTCTATGCTAAATTCCAGAGAGATCCGTTGAGCCGTTCTAGAGATACGTAGTAACGAGTGAGAAGAAGAAAGATTCTTCTATGCCTTTTTAAGAAAGAACACAGGCAACCTTTTGCTATCTATGGAAAGCGTCTTTGTATACCTTATGTTATTATATATTCAATTCAAAGACGTAAAATAGTATCCATAAAATTCTGTTCATAGAATAAATTCAAATGTGCTTGTTTAATCTAATAAAATGTCTTACACGGCATTAGTGGGGTTTCACATCAATAAAGGCTTACGAGCGACAAAATCCGATCACTATCGTGTAGGAAGGTGCGATTTGTATTAACAGAATTGCAAAATCCACTACAAAACGGCAATGGATTTTAGATTAAGACGAATCGCCTTGTTCAATCTTAACGTTTCCAATTTTCGTAATGTCTCCGACAGGCGGCGCTGGTGTCGAATAAATCTATCATTGTTAAGTAAATAACCGGATATAGTATTTGAATATTGTAATGTAATGATAAAATACCTTAAATAGACAAGAATGTGGCTGCAAAGGAATCAGATTTACGTTAGTTAAAGGTAATTTAAGGCGATTGTCAATTTACGATTGTAACCATAATGGTTGAATAAAGAGGTTTTGACATGTGATATTAGGTTCGGCTTTGTAAAACTTAATTAATTGCTGATGTAAAGCAGTGAAGGTTTCTCTTCTTAGATGTAAAATATTCAGCGAATATAAAAAAAAGATTTGACAGAATGTGGTAGCGGGTTTCTTAGAGATTATCGTTATAGTATTACCCTATCCTATCGGTATAAGGCACTATAATGAGTTGAACCAGTTAATTAAGTTTTTTTACTATAATTGTTCGTTATAGCTAAGTTTGGTTTGTAAAAATCGCAAACCAACATACAGGGCCTTTAATTATTATCTTCTTTAATTTAATTAAATTAAAACATGTTACACGTATAAAAGTGCATTATAGACTGATCGGTTGAACTTCCGGAGCAAGAGCTCGGCGCACGCGCAGGTTAAGCTCCACCAATAACAGGGAAAGTTGGGAGGGAATGGGCGGAGTTTGATTAAGACCCGCCTCCCGCCCATACTATGGTCTTAGCATTGTATTGCCAGATAATAGAGCCATATTCGACTGTTGTCTGTGGTTCAAGCGTATTTCGTAGTTTAGTTATTACTTAAAAATGTGTTTGACAGATCTAATTTTGTAAGATTCTATGATAGTTAAGATTTTTAGTAAAAAAAAATCTAATTTTGGGAATAAAAATAAAAATTAAACACAAAACAAAAGCAACACTCCTGCTGCGTGTTTTAACAAAATTTATTTGGCATATTTCCTAATTATTTTATTAAATTCAGTACATTTAAATAAGTTTTTTGGGGAATTTGTAAAAACAGTACTGAAAACAATTTTTTTCAGTACTCTCATATTAGTTAAAATAGTGAAATTAAACACAAATTTTGAGTACTTACAGGTATATCTGATTGCTTTTCAAATACTTACGACAATTTTTTGGTACAAAATTATTGTTCATTAAAACTTAACCATTAAAAGCCGACGGCAATATCGAAAGTACGGTCGCGCAAATCCGCGGTATTACACCTTCAAAAGATTTTCCTTGTTCATAACAAGGCAAACTCCGCCTCTTATAAATAACCAATTAGCTAGCAGTGAGTTACAAACGACGGAATAATGATAAGCAATTAGCTGGTTGACCTTTCTTCATTCACTTGTTTGTTATTGTTTAAATGCATACAAAACATTCAAACAATTATAGCTTTAAAGTTAAAACACAGTCAGATACCCCAACTGTACTTACACACTAATGACCGGTTTCCCAGCTACATTTAACCATTCGTTAATGTTTTTGGTGCGACTTCATGAAATGCGTTTCCGAAATACGTAGCTTGAGTTGTACTCTATTGAAATATTGGTTAACCAAACACTAATTAATCGTTAGGTAATGCGAAAATAAGTGGAATCTTCAGAAACCCAGCATAAGTCACTCAGAATAGTTAAGTGTTCACTAATATGGGACTGACATGTTCTAAGGAACCAAAGTCCCTATCAAAAATAAAGAGAAAAAAAAAAAAAA
>LD688935.1:3377224-3388831 GCA_003118335.3 Papilio memnon
ACAATGAAATAAATTTTTCATAAATTCATGCGGATGAAGTCGCGCGGGAACAGCTAGTGTTTTAATATGTAGGAGATCGGCTTATAACCGAAAATTTAATTACTGGTAGTCAAATCTCAATGTCAGTTACATGTGAAATCCGCGTATTTCCCTCAAAAAACTGTAAGAGATATGCCACACGGATGAACATGCGGTAACGGAAAATAAAGGATACTTGTGCAGCACATTATCATTGACAGCCTGTCTATGCCAATAGAGTTGAAGTTTAATACCATAAAAATTCTGTTACCCCGTGTTCGTTGCAGCAATGTCTTTTTGACGTACATTAACATTTTATTAATTCATATTGTCGCTACGACAACGCAACGTATGGCATATCTCTATAGACTCCTCAGTTAGCAGATGTGGTGGCGGTTGACCTCGCGATTTCGGACGCGACGCCGGTCACGATTCGAGTCCGTGCAAATTTTATCAGCTGAGAACAGGTCACGCGCACCAGCGTGCAGCGGATAGTCGTACTGGTACAAGTTAGACAATAAGCTTGAGTTAACACATGCCAGATTAAATGTGACTTTGAATCACGTTCAGTTTTAAAAATAATCACTCATAATATTCCCTGGGAATATTTATGACACTACTGGCTTTCGTCCGGAATTCTGACCACGAGAAATTAAAAAACAAACTTAGTAGCCTATGTTTCTCCCACACTGTGTTTTACATCTATGTCAAATTACATCGAGATCCCTTCAGCCATTTAGACTGTGAACTCTAACAAACAAACATTCATCTAAATTTTCGAATTTATAGTACTACTAGCTTTCGCAGGCGACTCCGTCCGCGTGAAGTTAAAAAAAAACAAAAGTGAGTAGCCTATATGTTATTCCAGTCTATCTTCTATATCTATATCAAATTTCATCGAAATCGTTTCAACCGTTTAGGCTACAAACCATAACAAACATATCCATTTAAACTTTTACATTTATAATATTAGTATGAAGTATGATTTAGTTAATATCACTAAAGAGTCTTACCATCAAAACTCATTTATCTATAATTTAAACATATAAAAGTCATACGAAATCACTCAATGTGATTAATTATAAAAATTCCTTAGGAAGATTATCATTCACAAAACTGTGTGTGTAACTGTTCAAGTATATAGACCAGCTTGTTTAAAGCAATTTGTAATATAACAGCCTTATATTTAATCGAGTACCTTTGGTGGTCCTTGACTGAAAGCCTTCAAACACATCTATTACATTGACACTCGCTGTTTATAGTCAATAAAAGGTTTTCAAGCGAAATAATAACTTCAAGAACGTCTAGAAACGCGTCAAAGATTAAGTAACAGTTAGCGAGGTGTGTTAGAAACGGCAGACATTAAAGAGGTAAGAGGTAATTTGTCAGGTGTTATCGGCGCAATGGCAAAGGACACAGTGTTTAGAGTCTGTGTACGCATCGTGTGCGGCCGCAGCCGATATCTAACGGCCTATCGCGACGCCGTAACTGTCCGCGAGACACGATAGCGCGTGGGCAACGGACAAAGATGTCTAGACGCAGATGCGACAAATCTAAAGAATTTATATTTACTTAAAAAAGGTCTACGAAATCTATTGTACATCATTCAATAACTCTTCTTCGCAAATATCAACGATTACAGATACAAAATAGTATGGTAAGCTATACATATTAAATATGTAACTTTTTATTAAAAGAAAACTATAAAAATTAAGTTGGCTACACACCGAAATCTATCTCGCTATAAAGCATTAATTGTATTACATTATTCTAATCTTACATTTTATACTATCTGTAGAAAGAAAGTGACATAAGTATTTTGAAATTCTCCACAAATCTGATTAAAGAAATAAGTTGCTATGAAAAGAAGCAGCTAAAGAAAATAAAATATTTAAAATATACAAAGCCAGTCTGTTTCTATGTAATCTATGACCGTTGCATTTAGCATATGCAAACGGCATTCACAATCACAATTGTCGCAGTTAATTCGCGCATTGCTGATAACGCGCCACTAGTGCTTGCAAGTTGAATGTCGAGTGCTCGCATCGAAATCAATTTGATAAACATATATGACGTTAAATATGAATAAAATACACGCACTTAAAACTAAGAAGGAAGCAAACAGACACTCAATTCAGTTTTATGAGTTACTAGCCTTCGCCCGCGACTCCGTCCGCGTGTAATTAAAAACAAAAGTAAGTACTCTGTGTTCTTCCAGAATATCCTCTACATCTGTACCAAATTTCATAGAAATTCGTTCAGCCGTTTAGGCTACAAACTCTAACAAACATCCATCCATCCCTCTATCCATCTAAACTTTCGCATTTATAATATCAGTATGAAGTATGAAATATGATTGTAAATGTTTGGATGTAGTGTTTGTTACCTGGTAACTCTAGGACGAGTAAACGGATCGCGATGAAATTCGGGACAGAGATTACAACCTCATTTAAACGCGGACAGTTGCGGGTGATAGTTAATAATATTAGTGAAACCATAGACAAATAAGTTTGTATTCTTTTATACGTCTACAAATCTAGAGCCCAAAGACCATAACGAACATAGACAAACTATATGCACTGTCCATAGATTAAGCAATAATACACCATTTATGCTCTTGATAGTTCTATAGATTACATTTCACATTCAAGTATATCAAAGGTTATTTTTATAATAAAGGCATTGAAAGTCTCGTTGAAAAGCTATCGACACATAAAGACAAATAAGTCGAGTGAAACCGTGCTTAACACTCGAGACCTCGCGAACGCACGTTCGGAGCGCATTGTCAAAACACCTTATACAATTTCACGAGCGAGAAGTAAAAAAAATACGCGTTGTTCTGTGTGTGGTCGTTGCGAATAAAAGCGCCCTACTAGTGCTGTGATATATGGTGTGATCTTATATCGAAATCAGGTAACAAAAAGTGACATCATACTGTGCGAAATTATTACCTTTTTACAATTAATAACATGTGTTTTATAGAATATTTACGTTATTAACATTTTTTTCTTTTCAGTTTTTTGACTTATTGTTTTTAAATATTGCACAATATTTTTATGACTCGATTTTAAGAAAAGTGGTATCCCAACTTTACAAAATCTAACGTGCTAAATAAAAAAAAGTTAAGTTGTTGTATTAGAGCTAGATTTTTCATTGTTAACTTCTATCATTAATCTGTAATATTACTATTCGATTTTAAAATACTAAAAAATTAAGAAACAGATCTTATTACTTTTGTCTGAAATTGTCAACAAATCGACATTGATGAAAAGCTCTGATGCACATCACTAGTAAGCGAATTCGAATAATGTACACTTGAGAGAAGACAAATATTTTTCAAACACCGGTGATGGCAAACATAATCCTTTGTGACAATCGTCGGTAATATCGGTGTCACACAATGTGGTGCAAGTGAAAAGATAAAAAAGGTAACACTGCAAAAGGTACACTTTGTTTATCCCAGCGGGATTTCCGATTGGGGTGATTGCTATGTAATTTGTGAATAATGCGAGTCTTTAAGGGCTTTGTAAGATATACAGTGCCATTATTGTCGCCGTGTTTAAAGAACGCAGATTAAGACCCGTAAAACTTATTTGCTAATTTCCAATATTAGTTTAGCTCGAAACTTTTTCTGTTACACTCACTAAGAAAATGTCTATATTCTTATACCGGCCAAGGGTATCCCCTTTCCCTACAGTTACATCTAACTGTTAATATTAGTTTTATTATTAATTAATAAAAATATATTGGTAATGCGGTTTAAGTCACTATATTCAATGGACGATGGTTCGTTTTCATTTTTTAATAAGTTACTTAGGTCTTCCAAGTCGAATAGTAATAGACAGGCAGTAGTGTATTCGATAAGACGTGTAACAAGCGAGATAATCGATAAACATCTAATATACATATTTCTGTTAAATAAAAATCTTGATAAGTATAAAAAAGTATCGATCGCATCCGTGACTTGAAAGCAATCAAGCGTGTGCCCAAGTGTCTAACCATAAAAAATAACGCAATCAAAAAACCACAAAAACCCGCCAAATCCGTAACGAATCACGCTGTTAAATTCGAATTTCGAATGCGAATATTTAAAAATATGACGGTTGTGTTTAGAGACGACATCAGCCCCAGAAACGACGGACTCAATTGGTTACCTTTTTAACACGTCATCAATTTTCGAAATCTAAGAGAAAAAAAGCTCTTAATATCCATGTGGGCTTTTGTGAACGGGTTTTGTGTTAGAAAAAGAATTAAGCTTTATGTCGTTTTGATACACTCTTAAGAGTCTTTTGTAAGGGAGTATGACAATGGAGGTCCTTTTATTGATGTGGAAGTCTTTGATTTGGTACTATACGATCTCTGTTGAATTGAATCAATATTTCAAGCTCTTTAGGCGGATAGATCTTTTGTTGGTAATGTCGTTTTATCTTTTTTAATATCCTTTACCTTTAATTAAACAAAAAAGAAATACTTCAATACGTCGTTTGTGGTCTACCAAAAATGTCTATATTAATTGTTACATTCTTAATGCACTAAGATTATTCAAATACACAGACAGTAGAAAGCTTTTTAATATTAACTTTTTCAGTGGAAAGTGATTTTTATAAGGAATTGGTATGTCGCCAAAAATGTTTGGAACGTTTATGTACCAATTTTTGATTTAAGGTTATGTAAAGTTTTCGTTATTACTCTTAGGTGATAACATCGAGCAGTGCGAAAAAGGAAACAAATTTGCCAATAAATGATTATGTTCTCTTTAACGTCATGTAAGGATACATGACGTTTCTCGAAACCCTTTCAAAAAAAAATTTTTTGCTATATTTCTACGGCGTTTTTAAAAGTAGTTAAACGTTAAAAATTCGCATTTTTTTTAATATTTCGCCTAATTCTGTAAGAATGGAATTCTTCCCTGTCTCGCATAATTATGTATTGATTGGCAAACAAAATTATTCAAACAGTTTTGGGGATCTTTTACATTCCTAATCATGTTTGTATTTCACGTTAAATAATCTAAGTGTTTAATACATTTGTTAAAGTTCATATCAAAGTGTAAAAAAGGTAAAGAAAACAAGAATCAATATTATGAATTTAATTACACCATTCTCATACTTACATTGTACAAAAACACTTCAGTCGGTTCTAAATTAAATAATAACTGTCACTTTATAACTAACTAATTAAATTATAAGTCATAGTTACATTTTTATTGTTATTCTTATATCTATGGACGGATGGATTTTACACGATGACTAAGGCACATTATCTTAATTTTTTACATACATTTACAATATGAGATCAGATAATTTACAAGATTTTAAGAAATAAACATAAATATATCTAGTATCTAATTATTTAAAAATATATGTTTCAACATAATTTCGTATTTAATGAGAGGTACCTTAACCAATCCATGTGACAAAAGTTTAAAGAAATATAAAAATAATAGTGAACAATTTAGAGAGTAGCCCCAGTGGTAGAGAAGTAAGGAGTAAAAGGTTAGCATGGGCATGTTATGAGGAGGGATGAATCGCATGTAATAAGGAGAACGTTAGTTATGAGTGTGGAAGGGTACACCGGTAGAGGTAGACCTAGAAAGAGATGGATGGATTGCGTGAAAGGTGACATGATAAAGATGGGAGTGATGACTGAGATGACGTATGATAGAGTTATGTGGAGGACAAAAACCTGTTGCGCCGACACTACGGGAGTAGGATAAGGAGGAAGATGATGAATAGTGAACAAATTTACTTTGTACATTAAACAAAAAATGCCAGACTAACAGTCGTACTGCTTACTTAACTATTCCCTTAGTGTTTTAAATTAAAGGTTGATTTAATTTAAGAAAAATTTAAATTAAAGGTGGTACAAAACTTCACAAAGGTACAAAGTTTTTTTAAACAGAATTGTTAATATGTATAGAAAAGGCAAATCTATAAAAGAGTAATTCAGTCTTGATAATATAATCAATTTCGTTTCAATATTTTACATTAATTTTCATCTTCAGTATCTAAACTATCGATTGGGAAGTTAGGATTCAATATTGGACTCTTTCCATTAGAACCGCTGGGTGAAGTATTTACTGACGATATTCCAACAAGATTGTGTGTCAAACTGTGTCGCCTTAAATCACAATTCCTTCGAAACACTTTCCCGCAAGAAGAACAATTGTAAGGTTTTATATCCGTATGTGTTAATAAATGAGTCTTGAGATTCGAACGTTGGTTGAAACTTCTGCTGCAAACTGGACATTTGTGTGGAGATTCTTCCATGTGTAGGATTTTATGAACAGCGAGAGTTCTCGATTGACAGAAACCTTTGCCACATTCCATGCATTTGAACGGTTTTTCCTTGGAGTGAATATATCTGGAATGGAAATATATAAATTAGCTTCGCTGATTCGACACTAATGACTTGAAATGATTTTTTTTAATTCAATTAATATTATCAATATCATTAAACATGGTATAGATAATGCAATCACAAAATCAACCTTATTTCAAGCCTCAAATCCTTACAACTTCTTAGTAACAAAGTAAACCAATATAATAATTAAGAAAATGCATATAAAATTTCCAAAGGCATCGATGAATTTCATATTTATAGAAGTCAATTATATTAAATTCAATAAAATTGATACTCGAAACAAATCTTAAAGCAATGAATTCATAATGAACAGTCTATAATTAACACGCTATAACAACTATAATCAATAATAATGACTAGAACAAGCATTCGTGTTACCAAGTCAATAAATCTAAATAGCCTAAACAAACACACCCGAAGCCATCTGTATTTGTAGGTTTCCACTGACTTATAAAACATATTACCATCCCTCTCATTCCCTTGAAGAAAACCGTCACAGCAATATGTTTTAATACAATGGAATTCCACGGTAAGGATTACATGTTCGATGTAACATTATACGAGTAATAATCGAGATTAGTTTGTGACGATAAAGAGCGGTAATGAATGGAACAGGATTCCGATATTAAAGCTATGGCGATAGAAACATAGAGATGAGATCATCACAGAAATTTATAGACAACGACTTAATATACCTTATTATGTCGAAATATTATTAAGAATATAAGACACATTCTAGTTTAGATCAGAAACTTTGTAAACAAACAAACGTCTTTAAGTATATACGGCTGACAATTTGTACAAATTGAGATAATATTTAAGTGAAATAGTAACAAGAATAGCTAATATATCATGTTACATGTACAAATGAATGATTTAGGTTTCGGTGTTGATGTACATAAAATAAAATCCAGATAAATTTGAAATTTGATAAGTGTTCATAAATAATAGTGTTTAAAATTTAAAAATGTTTGATTGCACATAACAATATATGCAAAATACCAATATTCATCAACCGAAAACAGTCTATTTCAAACATGATGTTTTATTATTCCTTTCGTATGCATTATTAATAACAAAATAACATCATCCAGTAACACTATATGATTATAATAACAATGATTTCAAAACAAGTAATAAATTAATTCGATTTCAAACATAAAAAAAAACAATTGAAGTTCGAGAACCGAACCCTAATTTTGTATGCGAAGAATATTTACCGCGGTTTTATTAGTTTTTTTTTGTAGTCCATATTAATCCTCACGTCAGGATCACCACGTGCTTTGTTATGGCCCATCGGAGTCTCGCCTCGGTCCATTATAATGTATCGTGTCAACGGACATCGATTGAACATCGACAGGCCCGGCCCGGGTTAACCCTCCGGCGTCTACACCAAATTTATTTTATTGCCGTAGAGATACGACAATTCGAAAGGAAATCTTGGAGGGGACAGGTGTTAAAAATTCAACACCTTTACCACTTTTTTGGTTCGGACCTCGTACAGATAAGTAGAGAAATAGATTAACGCAGATTAAATGTTGTTGTAAGCCATACATACAATAAATGTAATGGCATTATTTATCGACAAACAACGTTTGGAATTTGTGTTGTTTTAGGGCTGAATTAGAGTTCTATTGGTCGTGTTTTTTTATTGAAAGAGATATTTTAAGATTAAAAGATATGCGCGCGGATTTATTGAGAATCCGAAGACGGAAAGTAAAAGGATAAAATAAGATTAAATTAAAACATCGGGTCAGAGATTAGCGGTGGTTTTGTGAAATAATTTATGAGCGTGACGGACGAGCTGCTGATAACATCTGCTCGAGCGATACTTAACCCTTTTTGTTTTAAATATTTTTCTTCACCTTCATAACTCAATGCTTCATAAGTTTTTTCTTTTAGCAGACGAGACTGAATCCTACTTTTGTTACCTATTATTTCTACATAAATATGGTGTATTATTGTATAAAATTGTTTTCATTTTCTTACTGGAACGTTTTCATTTCATTTATTTTATAATGAAATGAAAATGAAATCTAACAAAATTATCATAAAGTAACAAGTATCAAATAATTTAATACCTGACAGCATCTATAAACAAAACGTATCTTTACTTCAGAGATATTGGCGTTAGTTACTATTTTAAAAGCCTTGTTGTTGCAACATTCGGTGTTAAAGCTTTGATAAGTGGAATGGAAACATAAATTGACTTCTTACGTCAATTCTCTTATCTACAAATATAGTACAGCAATTCAATAAAATTGTAAAACATTGTAATTACAAAACCTCACTTATTAACTTCATGTATAACAAATTCAATATTTATAAGATAAGATATACTTCATTAAAAAAATAAAGTATGTACTGCTTAACTGGAAATAAATAAAAAAGTACGTATTGAATAACCGTTCGCAGCAACTATTTTGAATCTTAAAGTTCAAAGTAAAGGGCAAGGTAAATAGGAATTGGAACTAAAAACTTACGTAAAAGTTGACGTCAAATAAAAGAAGTATTGATATTATTACCAATTAAAAGATAAGATATAAATAAAATTGTAATAAAAAGTTTCATTACCTGTGGTCCCTGAGATGATCTTGCCGTCGGAAAGCTTTGCCGCAAATGTCACATGAGTAAGGTCTCTCGTCCGTGTGCGTTCGTTCATGTATTAGTAAGTTGTATGATTTTGTGAACTGTCGATTGCAAAACTTGCAGATAAATTGTTTCTTCGTTCTAGGGCCGCTTCCTGTTGTCTTCTGTTTATTCGAAATATTACTTCCCGTTGAAGATGTGGAACTATTTGTTGATTTTGAACTGGAGGAATTCGAAGGCTGCGGGGATAAAGGCAGCTGGGTCGGACTGCCATTCATCTGTTGCTGATACATCGCGTTCATTAGTAAACTGGGGTATCCGTTATCTAAATTTTGTGAACTGTATCCATAACCTTTTGATGTAGATTCTAAATGTTGCTCTAAAGTGAATTCATCCTCATTGTCTAATAAAGCTAGGTCCTCCTCAACTTCTTCTGATAAATCAACATCCTCAGCGGCAATAGCATCAGATAACGGATATTCTTCAGGTGTTTTAGGTGAAAATTCTCTAGTATTTTCTGATACATCGACTTCTGTTATCTTTGCGCTTGCAGTTGCTATTCTTAAGATATCTTGTTTTGAAGTGGAACTATTCTCAGTGACGTTTGATTGATTTGAATTTCCAACAGTCGATACAGAAGTCAAACGTTGCAGTGTTAAATAAGACTCTAGTGCTTGGAGATTAAGTGCAGCCGCTGCTGCTGAGTTGGATGGTAGTAAAGCTGCTTGCTGCAGAGAATTCATCATTGCATTTTGCAGCGAAAGAACGACTCCTTGCAACGACCGTTGCAACATATTTTCTTGTAGGAGCGCTGCAGACGCTATGGACAAGTTTATATTCGAAGGAGACAAACTGCTGGCCTTACTTGTTATTCCTTTAGTATCGTCGATCGGCGAGGGTTCGACAGTCAATCCACTCATATCCGGGGAGGGCTTGTTGTCTTGAATCTGCAGGTTATTCTTCAACTTGATGATAGCGCTCTCCAGCGAGTTCAGTGTGGTCTTGGATCGCGAGGAGCTTTGCTCTTGCATATTGTAGAATGAACTTAGGCGTTGAATGTCATATGAGCACTTGTGTGTACACGTGGTGCGCTAGCGGCGCGGGGAGGTGCGGGGCTGGTGCGCGTGCGCGTGCGCTGTGCGCCGAGCGAGGCGCGGGCGTGTGGCGTGCGAGGTGGTCGTGCGGCGCGGCGCGACTGAGCCGGCGGCGGCGCCGCGCCCCCGCCCCGCCCCGCGCCTCCCCGCACCACCCCGCGCCGTTGCCCGCCTCACAAAAGCTCTCTATTTTAGGCAACTCTTTGTACTTAGTAATGGTCACCTCACGCCGCCTTAACGACAGACACGTCCATGAGAACGAAGTACCAGATTTGTTGTAACCCTTACGAGTGTAATGAGATTCTGAATGGATTTGTTGGGCTATGGGAAAACAATGTTCACCGCTATCGGTCGACTCGTTTTGTTAGTGGGTCAGAAAGAGCCTATGCTGTAAATATATTTGTTTATATTTGTAGTATTATTCACATTATTACAAATGTTTGTCATATTCTTTAATTATCTAAAAGTCAGAGTTCTTTTCTTAAGTAAGTACACACATGAGATAATTAAAAATATTAATTATCCTGTGGCAATGCAGTCATAAAAATGAAATAAAAGCCAAGATAAAAAATGGACATAAACGAAAACCGTATGAGCTTTGCGAATGTCCCCTTCGTGTTTATACACTGCGGACAAAGCTTTTGAAAGACATCATTTTTGTTGCAGGTGGTTTTATATTCAAGGTGTATAATAAAAGCTTAACTCATTTAGTAAACTTGTTTGATGCCAATATTACGTTATAATATAAGTATCTTATAATAATGAAAATGATAGACAAACATGGGTTGCTTTTTATCAGGCATATTTTCATTTATGTAGTCCATTAACATATTATATACCAAAGTTATACACTAAAATATAATATTGTATTGCTCGCTCTTTTTTATTACCAAACACTGTTTGCAAAAATAGCAAAAAAAGGGTAAAATGTACATTATCTTTTCTTTGAAGTTACTACTACATATCAGTGTATTCAGAATTAACAAATACGCACAAAAAGAACAGAATCCTCGGTACACATGTGTTTATTACTTTTGCCGGGTTAAAATTAAACGGATGTGCACTTAATATTTGCTTACGTTTGTTCTTCGAGCCTTTACAAAGTAAACATCGTTTAATAATTCGACACATGTTTTTTGTATTCAACAATCTTGTTAATTAATTTAAAGGTTTTCCTTAATGATCTAATACGTGAAACGATAAAGCATTTTTGCAGTCGCAAATTTGTCCAGAAATTCTATGCTCAGTTTTACTAAATTTCCTCAATTATGATACAGAGCGTGAATCGGAGATAAAGCGTCTAGTTTCTGTAATTCCACGCACAGTCACGGCTGCCGACCAGAGACAAAGCCCCATGCTCCAATAGAGCGTGATAATTGCAACAATTGACATGGGAAACAGGAAAATGGACCGGAGATGCAAACGTCTCAGTAAAAGGTCCAATAGTCTTACATATTTGTTTTGTGCAATGAAAATCAGTACTAGACAACTATTCCACCTAAAGGTAACGATACTAGTAAACTGGCAACTAAGTATAGGAAAG
>LD688935.1:3413128-3429607 GCA_003118335.3 Papilio memnon
ATCTTTTAAAACAATCCGATCTAACAATTCTTTATACAAAAATTAAAGCATAATAAAACGTATTTAATGTCTTACTAAACAAAATACTGTAACAATATTTAACAACTGCATTGTAAACATTATGCGTTAACAATGGTATTATATCACCATAATACTCCGAATGTAATCCCTTACGTAAACTAAAATACAATAAAAAGATTTGAAAACATCACAGTCACACCAATCATAACTAATTCTCAATAAAAATGCCGTAAGCAATCGGGGCACAGCGCGTTGTATGGGCCAAGGTAATGTTTTCGACCGTGTTTTGTTGATTTCTATAAAATATTATAAATGAGATGGCTACCACCAAGTGAATGACCAAATATTATTTTTCCATGTAAAGAGGCACGAAAGTACCGATCTATTTCTTTTACTTATCGAAAAGTTCTACTTTTGTATTGTATTGTATTGGGGTAATAATTTATAACAAATGTTAAAAATATTTACTAAGTAGAATTTATAAAGGTAATTTTATTTTTTTTATTTAATTTTGATTGTAAAAGTATATTTTCTCTATGTGTATGTCGGTCATATGAAGGAATTCCTAGTTTAAAATTAGAATAAGGAAAAAAATTATTAAACGGCTAATTCTAAACATTAATTAATTGAATTATATAAAAACGTTGACTACAGTATTTTGTTAAGAGCAGGCTGGCATTGTCATTTGTTATAGTCCGCTTATACAATAGGCCAATCAATAAAATTAGTTTGGACTTCAATTTTATTAAAATTTATTGAAATCGCATGCACAGCAAAGTACGAAAAGTCAAGGATATTTGATTTACAAACAACTCTTTAGGATGTTTGAATGGAATTGTTATTTTACGTATGTAATTTGTTAATTATATTTATTATTACTCTAAAATTTTGTTGTCAAGTATGTAGCTATTATTTTTTATAATTGAATTTAAAAGTCTGTTGAAATCACCACGCCCGAACTTTCGTATCGCCGTTGCGCCTTATGCAATATGAATCCAGAAAAATGGAATATTGTTAATATTTTATTCACGGCTGGGGCTCAACAGGTAAGCATGAATAAATTCCCCGAGCGATGACAAAGCCGCTCACAGTCGGAGTGCGTTTTTCATAAAGTGTCGGTCCGGTTAAACATTTTTTATTTGACCATTTGCTACCAACTGCGTTTTATGAAAAATGGATCGTAACATCGTACCCTTTTCTCGTGAGTTTTTATTTTTTCGGAATAAATCATGTCATTAAATTTTAATAGTCACCGTAAAGCGAGCTGAGTTAGTTAGGCCTTTTGTTGCGGCGTGATCTCAACGATCCTTTGACTCGATTGTTACTATTTAGATGTCCATTGTGTCCGTCGAATGGTTAGCTCGAGTAAATGCCGACATAATTTCATTAATCGACTGCTTTGTACGAATTAAGATTTAATTGAGTCAAGCCGACTTTTATCGGGCATTGTTGTTTGAATACCTTTCAAAGAATAATGTATGGAATGTGAGTTATGCTCGCCGAGACTTAATGATCAACACATGTTTTTTGGGCATCGCGTGCTTCATGTCTGGGTTTATTTTTATCTTTCATGTGAACTGTCGAGGTGGATCTATTATTTATTAATTACTCTCTTTTCAAACTGTCTTTTACGCTTTTTATTCACATATCGTGAGCTTTTGGGAAGCGCAGTTGTATTCATTTCATTTTGTTATGTATTTTTTTTTACCTTTTCACAACTCTTGCCTCAATTAGAAGGAGAAAGCAGAAACAGCAAAGCTCGTAAACTTTCTGTTAAAGACAGAACTCCTCAGAACTATAGTTACCATAGACCACGTGTAAATCTGCGTAAAAATTAGTTTATCCCAGACAAACAAAATCCCTAGTGTTTTTAATAATAGTGCATATTAAATATGTATCAATCGACAAAAACAAATGGCTCACTTTTAAAAATAACTTCAGCAAATCGCACTATCATAATGCTCTAAGTAAAAGATTTTGTTCGGTATCGATTCTTTTTTCCTTGATACTAAAAAGGCACGGGGCGGGATCGCCCCGGGCGAGGCATGTGTGTCGGGCGGCGCGGGGCGTGCGGGGACGGCGCGGGGGGAGGGCGGCGCGCGGGCGAAGGGCAGAGGTCACGCAAGCCTGCGCGGACTAGTGATGTTCCTAGCACGGTGCCGTACCGGATTTCATTAAATTTAGTGTGATTAATAAATTAAAGGGTTTTTTTAAACGTTTTGAAATAGACGGTACAAAAAGTTTCGTTTATGTTAAGCTGCGTTAACGTTAATTCAATGTAACTCAAAAAAGCCTCTGTACTCTTGAGTTAATTTTACAAAATCTTACCATTGGTACGAAGACTTATATACGTTTAATATAATTTAGTATATTACCATATACCACCTAGAAGTACATAATTTAAGTTTCGTAAAAATAACATACCTATTGGCAAACTAATGATTTATCTTACTGCTCCTTCTATATTTTTAAGAATGACATTTCTATTACAAAAAAATATTTTAATACAAGAAAGTATTGAGTACTATTTATACAAATCTAAAATATGTAGTACAGCCTAATATGATTTAGGAATTAATATTCTATTTAAAATTCTAAAAAACGTCTAAACCATTTTTTGGTTTTGTAGATTTTAAATTGCGCTTATTTATCGATTTAAATACAATTAACCTTATTTCATTCGGACCTACATCGACGAAACGTTTATTTATTCACGGTGTAAAATTTCAATGCATCACTGAATGAACAGCGGAAGGGAAAATAAAACGAGTGAGAGGGCAACACCGATGTAATCTCGATGCCGGATCGATCAATGCGTCCCGATGCAGATGGACGGCTGTATGCAAATAAGATCGAGCCGGGGAAAACAATGAAGGTGCTTGCAACACTGATAACACGTTCAGATTCGGTGTTTTACATATTATAATGAATCAGTACAACTTTCACAGGATGTATAGGTACAGATAGTTTTCGGTACGAATTTTATACCCATTTTCTATAAAAGCTTTGTCATTGGACAACTGGATCGAACTTTACTGTTATACATTCTAGTGTTATTTAAATTATAAAGAACCTTAATTTTATACATATGTATGCAGGTTCAAGTCTTGTTTCAACATTTTCAAATACACTTTGTACGGCTTATGCAATCGCTTTGAAATAGAATTAGTTCTCACGCGCAATAAAGTCAGACGTGCGTATAACCTGAAGATGTTCATAGCTTTGCTTCATCGTAACTTGCGTCTAACTAGATCACTAGATGGCGTTCACAAATATGCGCTCGCGGCGAAACGCAACGAGCTGTCGACGCGCCCGACGAGAGCTGCCTCGGGCTATGCGCACAGCTACGCTAATGGAATTTTCAGAGATTAAACAAAATTATAATATATTGAGGTATATGTTACATGAGTGCGAAGGAGCCAGCTGAAAATCAGCGCAGGAACGGCTGAGTCCCTCCAGCATACGCTGAGCTGGATACCTTTTGCCACGATTGTATGTTTTGTTTATAATAAGTCCTTTCATGTAATTTCTCTTTTGTGGCAATAAATACATATTCATTGATTCATTCATTCATAATAAAACATAAATTTGAAATACAACCATAGCTTTTAATACAAGAACCTACGTTTTTTTCATTATGAAAATACGGCAGCGTTTAACGCCAGGCTTCAATGTCTATTGATTAAAAAGTAACCAGCGTCAGTTTGTCAGTTTTCGATGTCAATTCATATATTTATTGATATGCCATGTCACACTGTCCGAAAATGATATGTAAATTATGACGAGTTAACCCTACTAATTAGACATGTTCCACAAATTAGTACTAATAATTTGAATTACTTTTGGGAATCTTGGTTACATGTTATGTTTTCGATCAAAGTATCTGTGAACATTTTAAATTACACTAATTATTATTGAAAACTAAATAAGCTACACAATCAGAGCGGTCGAAAATAGACTTATTTTCTCCCTAAATGTATACAGTTTTGTAGTACCCTTTACTAATAAACTATTCCTCTGTCAGATTTTGCTTTTGGCATAGTAATTTAAATTTATTTCTACATGTGCTTTATCGTAATAGATATTTGTACTAAAACAAACTGAATATTTCATTTAATTAGAATTGTATCGTATATCTAACGCCATCTGTTAGAAGATTTAAAAACGAATAGTATATCTTACTTATTACTAATATTATAAAAGCAAAAGTTTAGATGGACGGATGGATGTTTGTTAGAGTTTGTAGCCTAAACGGCTTAACGAATTTCGATGAAATTTGGTATAGACGTAGTGGATAGTGTGGAAGAACACATAGGCTACTCACTTTTGTTTTATTTTTAATTCCAGGCAGACGGAGTCGCGGGCGAAAGCTAGTAATGTATACAAGAAGAGATTTATTTTCAGTACGTCTACTGACAAAGCATGAGTCGTGCATATTTATCCAAAAGATTTTTGGAATTAATCGTTTCGAAATTTTAATAAATGTGAACAATATAAACAAATACACTTACCTCCCTTTGCGCGTGCAGCGTCGAGCTTTGTAATAGCTTTACAATGGCGCAGTTTGTCGATCGCTTGACTCCGCTACGACCCTTGACTTATTTGCCGCCGGTTCACACCGAAATATGGACCATCCTGACTTATATGGCGCTGACAATTTATAATTTATTGTACTGCCGACTATGCCGTTATTGTGATGGGCTCATTCGATTTGTGTCTTTACCCGTTGTTATTAGATTAACGACTGAAAGCTTTTAACAATAAATTCTAACAACTAATATAAGTCGACATGTCAATACAAATGTTGATGGACAAACTGAAATAGTACCAGTACGAGTGGGCAGATAAAGGCTGATGATGATGATGAAATTAAAGTTTTTTTTGTACATGAAGTACATAAAAGCAGAGTTTATTTTTGCTTATCGGCCATTAAAAATGTTATTTTAACGTCTTAGTAGATGGCAAAGGATTATATCTATGTTTGATAATGCTGAAGAAGTATGTATAATAGAGAATACGGTTAATCGTATTTCTTTAAACCATTTTAGTTTTTAAGCTAAGTTTGTAAGGTCAGCAAACTTACTTTTGAACTATTTTTTCCTTATAAAATAGAATCGGGTCAAGGGAAATACACTTTAATACCACGTACTCCAAAATTAACTAAGATTCAACATCTTAATTTGTTTGACCTTTACAGCATACCAAAGTACCGACTCCAAATTATTGTTTACCACATGGTGTAAAAAAGGAAAAGATGTATGCACGGCGCGCAAAGTTACAGGGCAGGAGGGCGATAAATTCCAATCAGGGCCCGAGTGCGATGCGCAAGGGCACTGGGTCGCGTCGGGTCACTTAAGGCGAAGTACTCTAAACTGTAGCTTGCAATTAAACATATATTTAAAAAAATCAAATTTAGTTGTCTGTGATAAGTATGATTTTAATGTGAATATGATAGACTAAGGCTTGCTTTGGAAATTAAAAAAAAGCAAGACCGAGAAATGTGTGAATATATAACGAAAATTGGACACCATTCTTCAAAATGTTTCAACTAAGATGTAATTAAATCTAGAAAAAAATGTATTTTTAAAAAGATTCATATTTCTTTGAATAAAGTTATAGTGAAGCCAAACAGAAACAAAGAAATCATTACAAAATTGATGAAAATCCGCCGAGTCCAATTTTATCTTATACGGACAAAGCTCTGTATATTGATTTGAGATAATTCATAGATCTCTTTTGTATTTTTTTTTAATGTATGCGATATCATGCATGGTATGCTTCGCCTTAACAGTTTAAAAGCTCGAATCATACTGAAGTCGGTCTGAGAATGTATGTTACACATGTTCATGGCGGAGGTCTGAAATGTACGTTTGCAGAATTTTAACATACTCACCTGAATGTACGGAGAGAAGTTAATACAAAACTTTAAACGAATCTGAGAGACCATTACACCGTTTGATTTGTGATGTTTAAAAATTCATAATGTTTTTTTCTTATGTGAAGAATAGGTACTATGAGTTTATTAGGAACTAGGTGTTGCTCACGACTTCGCCCGCGTGTAATTAAAAAAAATAGTTTATGTTACTCACTGATAACGTAGCTCTTTAATGTAAAAAGAATTTTTGAAATCAGCCCAGTAGTTTTTGAGTTATTTCAATGCATACAAAAATATAAATCTTTATGATATTAAGTATAGATGTATTCTACCTTACGTGTAAGACATTTTGCGTATGTAAATAGAACAATAAACTTGCGATTCGACAAGTATTTTTTAAAATAGAATAATTATTTCTATAGCTTGTTTGATATTAAACTAACTGATTTAACTAAATAATATTGCAATGATGAAATCAACGGTGAGTAAATATTAAAATATTATCTTTTAAAATGAAGTCGATATTAAATTTGGTCCTAATACGTATATAATCATATGTTACGTGTATTTGGTTGTCGGAACAATAAAGCCGTGCTATGGGAGTTCGGAACTCTAATCGCGGAGAAACGTGAAAAAATACACCCACAAAGCGCGTGCTCACCGCGGCCGAAACAAAAAAGAATCGATTATTTTTGTACGATAATCATATAGAGCTGCATTAACCACATTTAAATTGAAATTAAAAAAATATATATTATAAATATTTAATGTAGCAGGTTTTAGACTAGCGATGTTAGAAATACATTTATTAGTAAATAATTAAATCTAGCTTACGTAAATATTTTTACAGTATAGTAACTTTTAATAGTAATTAAAAAGTACTTAATTTTATTGTGTACATATTTGAGTTGCAGAGTTAAAATTAAATAAAAAAAAATAGCTCAGAAAATGTTTATTTCGACATAAGAGACGACGTGCTTTTGTTATAGGAAACTGTATAATGAAAACTTTCTTATGATTGTTAAAAACATTTGATGTATGGCAGGTGAAATTGCATCTTCATTTACAGCATTCCTTAACTTATTACAATAATAATCATCTAATTAGATTTTGTTTTTTAGAGAACTTATCGAGAAAATTTGACAAAAATATGATAAGGCATAAGTGTATATTAAAATTTTAAATAACATAAGTTTATTATATTACAGCTCTGTATAATTCTTTAGTAAGATAAACGCGTGGCTCCAAAGGCGATGCATTGCGACAGGAATGCGCTTGGCCAAAATCGTTACTTTTTGTACTTGTAAGTTTAGTTCCCACGCCAATCACTATCGTCATTAATGTTTTAAATAAACTTTTACATGATTTTTCCCTTTTAGAATATTAATGAAGTATTTTCTAAAGTGTGATAATTGGATTATATGAAAATTTTAATGAGATTCATTTTTTTATTACATTGCTGGTGGTACATGATAGACGGATGAACTTCTTCCCTTTAAATATTTCAAAAGAACAAATAATAATTAATCTATACGATTACTAAATACTACATCAAGTTTATTTTCAACGTTACAAAACCAGATTGCCGTCTTGCGTTTCTATGAAAGTTTTGCGTGTCTTCTAAAAAATTCATACCATATTTGAATTAACCAGTTGTTTCATATTTAACTACTTAAAATAGTAATCTAATAGTACCTAGTGTTTCTGTGAAGAATATTCACATCCCATAGTTAAGTGATAACGTAGAAAAAAGGAAGAAGAGTTGCAATAAAATAAACTACAGTCTGACCTAATGACAGTACACTGCGGAGGAAAAATGATATTGATTGTAAGATAATCGCGACCATTAAAATAGCTCGTCTGATTGAAGTTCTCAGGGTACGCTTGTGAGAAAAACGCTTGTTGGTAGCTTGGAGCCGATTATAAATGGACGAAATTATATGCATTGGTAGCATTATATAAGGAAAAAGTTTTTGAAATGTTTTGATATTTTTTGCGATTATTTTTTTGTGCAAAAATAGTAATGAAACCATGTCATGTAAACAGTTAGACCGGGGAATTCGTCTGTTTTTCTAAATGAGAACGTTTCTATAGATTTGCTTATTTCTAGATTATGGTGAAGAAAAGAAGAGTAAACAGCTACTTATTTAGCTAGCGTGTACCATTTTTCGACTGCATCATCACTTTCTTTAGGTGGGATCGTGGTGAAGCACTAGCTTAACAAACATAAAAAAATGAACACAATTCAGTCTCGGTTAACAATACTAAACCATGTATTTCATTCGACGCGTGTTGTATTAAATTCATTCACATTTTTATTCAAATCAACTACACTTACCTCGCGTGATCAAGAATAATTTTAATTTCTCGTAAAGTACACATGTCTCCTTTTATCATATAAATTGAATAAATATTTACCGACCACTGTTTCATACGCCACAGCTAATATCTTTGAAGTGTTATTTTTAAATAGCCTGTGGGCTTTACTTAGTGTTGGCTTCTATTGTCGACATATTTGTGGACAAGCGTATTGATTATCTCTTTAATTTTTTTTGCATAAAAGAGACTACAATCATCGTCTGTCTTTATCCCACTTATATGGAGTCTGCGTACCAGATATCTCCTCCAGATCGATCTGCCTTTCTTTATAGTTGTCACTCTCTTCTCTTTTATATCACTTTTTACACAATCTATCTGTCTTCCTAGACTTTACTACCCCTATTTATGTACCTCTCTGTACTCGTTTTTAAAGTTATGTCACTTGCAATTCTTCCCTCCTCATGCTAACCTTTTGCTTCTTAAATAGTTAATATAAGTATTTTAACAGTATAATAGACAATAGAACAAGGGGACACTGGAATATCGAGGATACCATTGCCCATAGACATCATCATTTGCAGTGGCGTTAGGCCTTTAATCAACAGATGGAAGCGATGTACAAAATTTCCTCTACCTTTGGGTCCACACGCCAAATTCACTTCTCATCTCCACGTTTTCCTTTTACCAAAAGGGTGATATGGACAAAAAACTAAAATTAGGCATCCGTGCGACAATGAAATTCCAATGTTACTGCTGGTAAGTTTGCGTGCGAACACGGTAGCACGTAACACGCGATATAAGCACTTTGATATAAGCACTGCCTCCATTGACTAATGACGTTTATTATGGCAATCAATTATTGATACCTTCGATTGAGATATCCTTAAGCTCGAACGAGAGTAGCCGATGTTAATCGGTTGAAGACACGCGATCGCAGGTGTACACTAAATATGTTTTTTTGTTTAATGATTTATGCTTAGATGTACGACATAGATTATTGAAATGTTTTGTTTAGATAAATTAATGTCTACTAGCTGGCTCTGGTTTTGTTGTGTTAAACTATTTTCACTTTTACTGTAGGTTTCAAACGTACCTATTTTAAGTACAAATCAGATTTTAGCTTTGTAAATCTTGGCTCTATCAGAGTAGTCATAACATTTGAAGAATAAAAGCGAGGCATACTTCATTTGTTTCTTGAAATTGTACCCTTCTTAAACCTGACAGGTGGTGGGTTTTGCTGTCGTGCTCAACCTGGTCAGATTATCCAGATTAAAATATTACATCGCACTTCCCGGAAATTAATATCGGCCTGATTCCGCCGGAATGGGATACCAGATCAAGAAAAAGTATCTACAGTATGAATCTTTTCCCCTTTACAAAGTATTTATTAATGTTTAGCGTCTTATAAAAAAGTCATAGATGTAATGTTTATCTTAGAAGTATAAATCAAAATAACGCTAAAAAATTTAAAAATATATATAATTTTATGTGTAAGCAACTATATGCGTGAGTTGTAACTGGCGATTTGAATTTAGAGCAGGCCGCCCGCCCTCTGGCGTCACGCCCCGGCACCGCGCTATCAGATCGGCCTTATGTAACACTGATTATGCACTTTTCCACCCGCATGTACTGCGATGACTTCCAGTAGATAGTTACAACATAGGGATGGTACTAAAAGTACATTCTATACTGCAGTTTGAATTGGTAACTTTGTGGTATAGCATAAAATATACTTTGATCTTTGCCAACTCTGTAAATACATTATCTTAATTTTTGTGGTGGTCATAAAACATTTGATGATATGCATACTCAAATTTTCATCTTAGCGTTAATACGATGGTTATGCCAAGAATTGATAGGTACAGTCGCCACAATCTCACGTGTGCTGCGAAAAATTGTACCCTAAATTAGGCTTATGTCCTATAGCACAAAAACATATGTCATAGATATAAATACCTACATCAAAAGATACCGCAAAGAATACAGTAAGAAGTACGGTTGCATCCAAACGACGTAAAAACGTTTCAGGTCCCGACACGAGAGCCCTACGCCACGTCACGTCGTCCGTACAAATTACAAGTCGGCGACGCACGTGACCACATGACAGCAATCACGCTCGCCCATATGACACATAATGACAGTCATAGGTCGTATTGAATTTCTAAGCGTTTCATTTGCTAATACTTTTGATATACCACTATTGAATTGTGTAAACCCAATGACCACCTCAAATGAACACACGACTCTTTTGTTTTGATGTTTCACGTGAAATAATAATTGATTGCAATAGGACCTTTATAATTAGCCGTAACCTCTATCCGATCATCCTTTAATTCGCAGGAATACGTAATTGACATTTTTCCACCGAATTATTTGCGGAATAGTAGTCATCTTATTACTCATCCTTCTGATCTATCAGAAATTTACAAGGCAGTCGTAAGACCTGTCATGATGTATGGATCTGAATGTTGGGCAGTAAAAGGGACGGATGAAAGGAGACTACATGTGGCAGAAATGCGGATGTTAAGATGGATGTGTGGGGTGACGCGATTGGATAAGATACGAAATGAGTATATTAGAGGAAGTTTGAGAGTAGCCCCAGTGGTAGAGAAGGTAAGGAGTAAAAGGTTAGCATGATATGGGCATGTTATGAGGAGGGATGAATCGCATGTAATAAGGAGAATGTTAGGTATGAGTGTGGAAGGGTACACCGGTAGAGGTAGACCTAGAAAGAGATGGATGGATTGCGTGAAAGGTGACATGATCAAGAAGGGAGTGATGACTGAGATGACGTATGATAGAGTTATGTGGAGGACATAAACCTGTTGCGCCGACCCTACGGGAGTAGGATAAGGAGGAAGATGATGATGATGATCTATCAGGATAAAATAATTTTCTATAGATTTTCAACTTCGGTTTTCCAGAACACATTAATAGAACCCTTATATTCTATTTCACAAGGGAATTGTTAAATGTTAAAACTCGTTCAAAGGCTTACTATCTGATTGTTGGTAGGCGTTACTTACCTTTGAAATGTGGTTCACTTCCCATGGTTAGCCAGCGCGCTGTGACGGGAGCCCGCGGTATCTAGCCGATCTAGATTTACGTAGGTAAAGGTTGCCCCCACTATGTTACTCATTATCGTATTCATGCAACTTGGTTTGCTTACGATATTCAAAGCTAAAGATTCTGTTCCTACTTTTGGGAAGCGATAATGGTAAACATAGCAAGGTAAATAAGTTAAAAAATGTTATGACTATGTATTATGTATGTATTATATGTATGTATTATATCCTTATAATAAATGATTAAGAAACGAAGAAAAATATACATAGAAAAAGACGCATGAGACGATTCGTAGATCGTCACGCCAATTTTCTCGAATGTCAATGCAGGAAATACAACTAACAAAATTTTACTCGTAAGGTTAATTAAATGTGGTGACACAAAATTAGAAGACTGTCCCTGTTTTTATTTTTATGTTCAAAATTTACCAGAAATTCCGGTTAACAGTATAAGAATTATCACTAGTAGAAATGACTGTTAACACAAATTATAAAGCAAACAATCATTCCTACTGATAGAAATCCCATTAAGAATACTGACATAAATTAAAATTTCGAATAAGGAATGAAGACAGACTGAGTCGGGCTCATTAATGCTCATTTGCCGGAATATTTACGGGCCAATTACGTTTTGGTGCCGTATATTTATACTCGCGTGAGTTGATTCATTGCGCATTGCTGCGCCGTCGTTACTGTCCGCTTGACGGTTTATTTCAGAAATGCTAAAGGACGCGAATATCTTGCTCCTTCCATATTATATCTATTTTTAAAAATTTGAAGAGAATTTAGACTCACTAGCGCCCTCCTTTTAATTACTTAAAAGTATTACAAGTTCATTTTCGTACTGTAGCTATCATGTATTCTTTTCTTTTATGTCGTTTTCTATGCTCATTTATGTTTTGCATACTTTCTGATAGAACTAACCGCAAAGTAGCGTATTGTTGTTGGACAATAATGATAACATTATTTACCAAAATCTCACTTACATCAAAGAGAGAAAGGGATGGCAATATCTTAACTAATACTAACGTAAATGTACCATTGAATTAATCTCGTATGCAATAAAATTTAATATCCATTAGCCAGCTATAGTCGTGAAAAGTAATGGTGACTCTTAATCAGTTAGGACAACTTTAAACAGTCAGCTTCGATGAGCTTTGGTTCGAATTACATAGCGATTAGTATATTTTGAAACAGTAATAAATGTGTAAATAATGTAGCAACCAAATAAATGGTTCTTTAAATGTGTGATTACCGTGGTATAGATGGGAATAATGGTATGGGAGTTCTAGACAATAAATGTAGACTGATAAAGGCTTTTTATGTCCCTACACCATGATCAGGCCCTGGGATATTTGAAGCTTCACAGAGGAGAATCAGGCCACGGCTTCTGAGCTATGTCGCCACAATTCTTTAGAAGAGAGACGAAACAATCTGTGCATAAGGCGCGGTTAAGAGAAGATAGAGTTAAGAAAGCAATACGATAAGCCAGTTTTCTATGCCTTCTAATTACCAGTTGCGTACATTTAATTAAGATCTGGTTTCCACGGAACGGTTTCCAAACGGTCGTAAATTATAAGATGACGGTGACTTCACAAGTTTAGCATAAACTTCGTTACAGAACATGATGGATTGCGTTCACACGATGCGGTGGACTGGAGATAGACGGTATAAGCCTCAAGCTATGAAGCTGGGACGATTTAGCAACTTTAAATGACTTGTCAATAACTTGATTGCTTTAACTTTCAATAAACGTAAGTATAATACATTTTGATTATTACTGTGTAACTTAAATTAAAAAAAAAACTATAAGATTAATTACAAATTCTAGTTTTGCATTTTATAACTAGATGGCGTTGTATTCAATTTATCGTCAGATCTAAATCTGCATGGAAATAGTTAAGTGTACATCTGTCATAGTTTATTACAATTAACGAAAAATCAATTGTAATAAATCGTATCATTAAAATAAATAAATCGTAATGGCAGGTCAAGTTAATAAAATCGTGTCAAAAGTCCAATTTGTAATTCAGTAGAGATAGTTTAAATTATTTAACAATCTTTAAAACCGATCACCGTAGCAACGACTGCATTTTAATCTCGATAAGAGGCGGACATAGGTTCGGTGGCAGTTAAAATCGACCAAACGATCATAAAATGTAATATAACCAATATGGCTATTTAACTTTAAAATTATAGGAGCCATCGAGATCGACTACATTCCTTCTCCCGGCGTCTCTCACTAATTTAATGACAAAACGTCTCAAATCTTACATTAAAGCGTGAGAAAAAAGCCGTCGGCGGAACAGTGACTTGCTTTCATATGATATATTACCCTAAACGTGCCATTTAGCGCTTACGCTTCGATTCTTAAGTATAGTGGAGAAAATTAGAAAAAAAATGTAAACACAACATTGTACGAATTCAATAATTAGATTATGTTTATAATGAGGGGGTTGTCGGGCAATGGCGACGGCGAGGCGAGCGCGCACGCCGCCCCCTGGCGCCTCGGGCGGGACCTTTTTGATCCTATTTGTTTTAATTACCAACCAATGATGTTTGGGACAACCCCGGCCTTTTGTACTAGCCGAAAATTGACCCTAATTGGTGGGCCTACTGAGCCGCAAATACTGATGGATCAAGTTAATTTCAAATTAATATCTACAACACTACTAGAATTAAATTGACAGAAATCCGCATTCACTGATGCAAAAATGCCGCAGTAGTCTAACCACCAAAATCGTTACAGCCTTCATCTACACTCGCGATATAGGGTAGATATTAACAATTATTACAGCGGCATTTATAAAAAGTTTGATACAATAAAGGAGCTCATTAAAATATTTAAACTTAATATCGTATATTTACGTTTAAAAAATTTCAAAATCGTTCCAATATCACGACCGCTATTACCGGCCTCTTTGTCGACAGACGTACAAGAATTCCTTGGATATTATCACAAATATCGGCGCGTACCTGATCGATTACCAAATAATTCGGTAAATGCATGTAAACGCTTGTAATCACTTTGATCTCGTAGTATAGTCATTACAGTGAATGCTGTTATTATACCAGCTTCCATTATGTTACCGATCCTGCTAAGGAATTCTGATTTTACTCATATACAGTAACATGGGTTACTCCTCTCATAGAACTTTACACTTTTATTACGCTACAAATTTATGAAATCACTGAATTGTTCGTTATATACGGGTTTCTTACCACGATTGGGTTGTTTTATCTCCCGATAAGTCGGCACAGTTGTATGCGCCATATTCATGGGGTGACTGAAGTGATGCGGTAGTGTGAAAAAAAGTATTGTTAAAACCACGTTTAAAGTTATATATAAAATCGCTAGCTTTCGCCCACAACTATATTCGCGTGGAAATAAAAAAGTAGGTAGCCTATTTGTTCTTCCAGACTACATCTACATCTATGCCAAATTTGATGACATTCGTTCACCCGCTTGGCGGCAAACTCTAATAAACGTCTATCCATCTAAACTTTCGCATTTATAATAATAGTTATGTTTTTATTACCACACCACTTCCATCTCTTTTTCTACGCATTTATACAATCAGTACTTAATTCTTCTATTGAGACACAATTCTCTCTTGATCTATACCATTCCTCAAAGTTTTTCCCCTTTTTTTTTTAATATTGAATTCTGTAAAAAACGAATAAACACAAATTATAAACGTTGCTCATAATAGTCTACGACTAAGGCATTATATCTTTTAAAATGATTTTCTTTATCATTAAATCTAAGGTCTACTTGGGTCAATTCCCACGACCGAAACCCAAGACCAAGGTGAGAACCAAGAGCCTGCAGCAAACGGTAGATCTACTGAAGCAGTAAGCATCTACTTTCAAACAAGGTAAGATGAAAAAACTTCAAAGCCACAGATTAAATGAATAACCTTCATCTGTGTTGTGATACTGTGTGTTTGGTAGTTTTGTTATGGATTAAGTTGCTGATGAGGTTGTGTTTACGGCACGCAATCCAAGCATTCGGAGCACGTGGGAACTTGGAGCGGAGGCGGGCAGCCCTGCGGCCACGGTTGACGATCACCGCGATAAATTCATCCGACATTAGTGTGAGCACAGAGTAAGTTACCTCATCGCGTCTAGATTTATGTGGGATCGAATCTGATTTCGTTTTAAAATTGATTTATTCCAACACTTTCAAAATTGCGAATCGAAATATTCATGACTTCTAAGGACGTTCTATTGGCTTGGAAATATTTGTTTTTTTCTTTCTTATTTTCAACTTCAATTCAGCTATGAAAAACCTATACAATGTTATTTCGCGATAAGCTTAAATAGATTACGGTTTTTATCACCTTTTAATTTTGCACTTGCCTGTTCTTCTCTAGCGTGGTGTCAAGCAACGCTTACCACGCCAAAGATTTTAATCATGGTCTAACTTTCAGCGACGACGTAGAAAATCATTTAAAATATTTGTATTCTAATAATCTGTAATACAGTACTCTGTAAACTTTCCAAATCGTTCCTGCTTCGGATCAAGTTAGCCGCAGGGCAGATTCTCAATAAAAAAACCCAGTGTGCGGGGTCAAATGTCGAACAATTTATTACCACCACAGTAAGGTACAACCGTTTTGCTTTCGGCGTTCTTTGGGAATATCTGCAAACCTCTAATTAGGAGGATTATGAAAATATTCACACAGGTGCGTGGTACGTCCCTAATAAGCAACTTGGCTCGGGGCCAGTCGTGAAGGACCCCGGGCTAATGTTTGGGTGTTACTGTTGCAGGTGATTTTTGAGGGTCGAAGTCTTTTTTGGGTCGACCACGTCTTCTAGGATCGATCTTTAATTTTTTAGTTTTATTTTCATTGACCTCTCCTACTTAATTTTGTTAAAAATATGGATGCGGGGTAAAACCGTTCACAGAATTGTTCACGAACTCAAGAACTCCGTTTGTAACAGATTTTTGAGCGCGAGCAGGTTATTTATTTGTTTTTAAATATACTACTTATGTAGTACTAGCGACTCGCCCCGGCTTCGCACGAGTCCAATGTTCAAATGCTAAAAATATTTATTTACGACATCACATTAGAAACCTCTAAAATTGTCAGTATTTCTTTTTATTAACATGTATTATACATATAAAATTCTCTTGATTCACTCTGTCTATTAAACAAAAACTGCATCAAAATCCGTTGTGTGGTTTTAAAGATT
>LD688935.1:3431814-3444297 GCA_003118335.3 Papilio memnon
CTTTGTATTTTGTAAATATATTTAATGAAATAAAACTCTAAATAAGAGACACTAGCTTATTTGTGCAAATAAAGTTCACCAATTCAAAGATTTGTGTTCAGTGTTCACTCCGCTATCGTATGGCAGAATATTTTGTATAAATTAATTACAATAAATGAAATTAAATACTATACGTAAAAAACAAACAAATGCAACTAAAACAACAGAAAGAGAAACAAACGAAAGACGTCAAAAAATATGTTTTCATTGTCCTTTCTATATCTTCTTAAGTCAAACTTTTACTGGTTTTCATTGTCTATCCTTCGGGGTCATTCCGAAAAATGATGGTATAATAATCGGGTGTGTTTGATTAGTTTGCGGTTGCGGTGGTCAAGGGAGCCGCTTAGAGTGGCGCCGATGAATTTGTTATAGCTCATCGGTAGTTTCTTCACGGTTACCTTTTTATTTTGACACAACTACTTTTTTACACATCCGTATATCGCTCTAGAACGTCGGTGGCTCAGGGGTTTAAGCACTTGACCTGTACATCTACAGATCTTGAGTTCGAATCCCGCCATGTACCAATGTGATTTTCGATTTTTCGAATTTCATATGTACATAATTTACCCGACGTTCTTACGGTGAAGGAAAACATCGTGATGCAACCTGCACATATCGGCGAAGAAATTCAAAGATATGTGTGAAGTTAACCAACCCGCGCTTGGCCAGCGTGGTTGACTATGGCCTAGTCACCCCTTACTTAGGATAGGCTCCAAGACCCTCAGTAGGGACATATAGTGAGCTGGTGGTGATGATGATAATATCGCTCTTCTGAGCGATGTCCAATTTATAACAGGAAATTGTGTTTCTTTTTAAAATGAGAGCATTTATTATTAAACAAATTTAATAACATATCAAGCCTTTTAATTAAAGCTATTGTTAGATAAAGGAGACCAATTCATAGGTACCAATACCCAATAGTGAAATAATATTACAAGTTTCCTAGCTAACAAAAAGATAGAAATTTGAAATCTAGTCCCGTTTTCATTTAAATATGCAATAGACCTTAGTAGTAGTAGTAGGGGCTACGGTTTCCGCAACTCCACGGCTAGCGCGTATTTTGCGTGATGCAATAGACCTTACTCTAAACATCAAGTTTCTGACTTTTCAGCGTATACTGGGAAAATGATAAACTGTCTAAAATTACTTATTTCCTTATCAAACATTAATTTAACGTCTTACATCAACTGAAGTTTCGAGTAATGACAAAAATTGTGCCATTTTTGAATCTTCAAATAAAAAACATTTCGTGTTATTTAATTTCTATAATATATGTGACATAATAAATCACTCGACTCCGATTATTCGTATCATAAATGTTAACCACACGTTAGTGAAATGAAATCGTCCATTCGTACAAAATCCTAATAAACAGTAATTACTTCTGAATTTTTTTCTTATCACAACGAAACAACAAAGTTCTATTTTAGTGAATACGAACTATTATAAGCACATTTGGCTTTAAAACGTTGCGTTTAATAACTGGTCTAAACTTCGCTGGCCGCGTTTGATCTTCTATAATTATATGTCTTTGAGATACCGTATTTTTGGTTTACCTGATTTTACTCAGAAGGTTTTGCGGTTTAAGATTGTCTTAAAATTAGTGTAAAGAGAATGATGTATTTCTGATGTTTTTGAATTAACTTCGATATTTCAACTAATTTTTAAACATTTTGCAAGCAGTTAATTTACTACTAACGACATCTATTGATGAAAACTTTCACTGGTAAATCAATAGCTTCTGATGTTACTTTCATCTAAAAGCTATTTATTTTAGATATGCAGTTGTTATAAGTTTTTTTTAAATCACATATAATTTTTTCTACACAAATATTTTTTTTTAAATAGCTTAATGTAATTGTTAGTTGTCAAATGTTATCCAAAACATAATTACTATGGGTTATAATTAAAGGGCATGCAGTTTGATTTTATAATTGCTCCTCTATTCGGTTAATTTTAATAGATAAATACCCGCACTACAAATTAGATACCCCTTTTATAACCTCAATTTTTTTATAAGTTTTTAAATTCAAAATTCAGTAGAAAGTCAGGAAAACAAAATGAACTCTATATTTATTTATAGAAAATACAGTTTTACGTAAAGTTGCTTAATTTCATTGGTTTCACGGCGATTTTCTTCTACCCGCCTACGTGTCAATCCGATATGTTTGACATGAAGCACACAGACGTGATACGTCAACGTTACCTGATGTTATTAGAAATATGGAAACTGGAAATAAACTTTTTTTACATTTCCATACAAAAGATTTCAACGACTTATTACTCAAAAGCTATTATTTGTATGAATTATAAATTTTTAAACTGTATTCTACCGTTAAAAAAGTATTTTGAGTGACGTAGTTGTAATAATTTTTAAACTTATTTTTCTTCATAATATCTATTGTAATTAATTATTTAAAGCTAAGTTATATTTTGCTATGTCTATTTTTTTGACCGACTTCCCAAAAGAAGGAGGTACTCAAGTCGTCTGTATATTTTTTTTTATGTGTGTTATAGAATACTTCTCTCGTTATTGATTCGCTGCAACCAAGCCTTAAAGTAAGAAATTATAATAATGGAACATTTTACTCCGTCATCCGTCACACCAAATTACTATTTTCTATATCAACTGACAAGTCAAAACTTTTCATCGCCCTAGTGGGTGCGGTTACAGATATCTAATTGGCCGAAATGGTACCTATTATATTTTCTGATACTTGATGATTGACAGCTGCCAATCAGTGTTGCGTGTTCGCCGCGAGGTGGCGCGTGCCGCGGGGAATTGTTGGCCGATGAAATATTGATTTTTAAGGATCTCTTTATTACCTATGATCGAATCAAAACTGGAAGAGATTTTTTATGGTTTTCAAAGTGATGCAAAACTTACCTTTGATAACAAGAAGAAATGTTGACATACCAGGAATTCTTTAATATAAATATAACATTTAAAATGAATTAAAACTTCCATTTAAATTGAGATTTAAAGTTATTGCTTTTGTCTGCTTGACACAAGTGTTTTGCTATCTCATTATTTTTACAAATAATTAAAAAATTCGTATTATTACTAAGAAATATCTGAATGCAAACGTATAAACCAATCCTTGCCTCATCGTATCAACAAAAACCTTTAGCACTCAGCTATTAAACGTATTATAAAATCAACCTACAAAAACTGTACGTTACAGAAAAGGTGAAACATAAATCTTCCTCAAAGAAACATTGATATTACACTCAATTATGCCGTCCAAATTATAATAAATCTCCAAATAATGCCCCAAAGTTGTTGCGCTACTTCAGGTGATCGTTACGTTACATTTAGCCTGAGGGCAAATGCAATCTTCATTAAGTTAAATTTATTTTTATTATCATAGAGTAGTTTAACATTTTGAACTACCAACTGGGTCAAATAACGCGACCTCTCGAAGATCCGAATTTTGTAGATAAACAGAGCTAAGAAACCATTTTAATCTCATTAACGATATTCTAATTGAAAATCAGTCTATTGTTTTGGCGTTATAATTCTTAATAGACCAAAACAAAACACAAACGAGTTCCCTCATCGAATGAGAGCCAAATTTCATCGATACCATCTCAATGGTTGACATTCCACAATGACAAGGTGTAACTTTTTAATTCGCACAGTCGCGGTGTGTAATAATCTGTCCTCAACAGTATTTTAAAACAGTTACGACTTGGGATAAGAGCTTACTCCCTTAAAGACCAGCAATACGTTTCACTGGCGATTCGGGTATGCATTAAGCGATCCGGAAGTTGATTCCTCACCCATAAAAATTGAACAACTTTTGGTGATGTAGAAATTTGTGCAATAACCATGGTATAGCTACTACTTATTATTGCATCAGTAAGCTAATAAATTCCTTTTGGTCATGTTATAAACAATGATTCAACGATTTGGAATAATAAATCAAAACGTCAATAAACATCGCAGCCGCATGACAGACTAAATCGTCAGAGGTACCCAGGAATCTTCCATATTTAACTGGAATCCACAGGAGAATTGCTTTTAATTGGAACAAAAGAAGGAAAAGCGTTGAACGATTATTGGAATCATTCGGTCGGAATAGTCGCGGGAGATTTCGGCATTTTGTACCATTTCGTCAGCGATTAGACCTCAATCGTGAGGGATCCGTTGCAATTTCGATTGACTGGCAAATTGCGGAATACCAACGTTTGGCAACATCAAATTGTACCATCTGTCAAAGAGTTGCATACCACTTAAGGTACGGTATCAGATTGTGAATAATAGGGCTATTAGTTGCAACGATTTAGAGGTAAGCGCTATCCATGTCAATTATAGTATTACACAAATAATACGAATTAATTTCTAATTATTTTAAAGGAATCCTAAGAACTATTTTTCTTTTAACTTGCGAAGTTCAGAATTCATGAGAATCAGAATAAGGATTTGTTTCTATAATAACGACGTTTGTAACTCGTTTTTTTTTTCAGAATTGTCAATATTTGTGGCGAATTCTTTTTAATATTAAGCCTAACAATGAATTCCAATTATCATCACCGACTTGTATGCTTTCGATAGTGACTCTTCTTTCCATTTTTATAGATAGTAAGAAAATTATTTTATCCTTTATGAATTAAAACTGCAATTCAATCCAGAATAAGTGACTTATAAGGTTTATGTAACAAGATACCAAACGAAGTTTTAACAGCCTACTAATTTAATTTGCAACTTACGTAACGTTTTTTACGCATGATTTAAATGAAAAAGTTTGATATCGATCGCCGTATTGAAAAAACGACTAAAGAACGGACCGCGGTTTCAAATATAGGTTTAGTTTTTTTAAAGCAATAGTTTTATGTACAATCTCAAGCAAGTCAAACCAGATAGTGGACACATCTGTTGGCATATTTAACTCATCGTAAGACCTGTAGCGACATCCTGTTTTTACTAAGGACATATTCTAGTGTAGCCATTTGTCACTAGATGGCGCTGAATGGATTTAAGGACAATTATTGGGGTGTAATTTTTTATTTAGAAAAAAATTGCTGTAATCATTAAGTTTAATGTGATATAATTCTAATATTTGAATTGGAGTTTACACTAACATATTTATTCATACCTATTACATACATATACCTATACTAACTGTTCGCGTGCGGCTTCATCGTCGCGAAATTATAAAAACTTTATTTTGAAATTATAAAAAATTATCAATTGCAAATGTTAAAATGACATGACATGATGACAAACCAAGGCAATCTTGCTTCCTTGATGTTGGCAGCAACTTATGGTCTCTTTCCCACATTAGGGTTTTTATCCAAAATATTTACCGCCTAGGTTTACTGGCGTGAAAATATATAGCCTAAAGCGTGACGTAATTGTAGGGGTTTTATTAAAAAAAGAATTATTCAAAAATGTGCTGTAATTGCTGACATTTTAGGCAACAAAGAAGTGTGTGTTTACGCTTTATTATATTAGTATAGATATGCGTGTAAATTGTATTTTAACCTATTTACTTTACTTTAACTTAAAACTGACGCTTGCAAAGCCCACCACAAATTATAACAGTTTAGTTTGAATTTAAATGATTTAAGATAGAAATTGGAATCTTCTCCAAAACTGTTCAATCAAAGCGTAACCTACAATTATAATTAATTTCCTTACTAACATTATCATTACGAGTATAATAATGGCGGTATCGCACGATCTATGACGTCACGCCACGGGCAACTCTCTAATGGTCGAATGAACACGAATACATTTAATTTAGTAAATCCTGTTTAATTGACATTAAGTTCGTCTTAATTAATTGCTTAGGCTTATTTGTCCCTGGCTATATTTAATGCTTTGATAATTTTATTCGCTGGTCGTCGTTAAAAAAAACCTTAAAGAAAAACATTTTAGTAGCGTAGTATACAGTTGTATCTGAGACTAGTTGTTCCCACGCGGCTTCATCGGCGTGAAATTATAAAAACTTTATTTCATTGTTTAGCTACATTTGTCAAATTATCAATTGCAAATGTCAATATGACATGACGTTATGACAAACCATGGCAATCTTGCTTCCTTGATGTTGGCAGCAACTTATGGTCTCTTTTCGCATTAGGGTTTTTATCCAAAATATTTACCCCCTAAGTTTAATAGCGTGAAAATATATAGCCTAAAGCGTGACGTAATTATAGGGGTTTTTATTAAAAAAAGAATTATTTAAAAATGTGCTGTAATTGCTGACATCTTAGGCAACAAAGAAGTGTGTGTTTACGCTTTATTATATTAGTATAAAAGTATAGATATTAGTATAGATAATTTTCTTATTTTGAGTGAATATTCAAGCGTTGAAATAATATAAACAATAATGTTTATCGTAAGAAGTGTAACTGGATTTAATCCGAAATACATTTGCAATCTACATTTTTATACCATTCCGTCGGATAGTATTCAGTAAGGCTGACTGGCATCAAGTTAACTGGCTTATAATGTTACTCTATTCGGTAAACAATATTTATATTTTCGTAATTTTTTTATAGCCTAGTTTATTATGAACTGATGAACGGATACTTTCCGAAGTCAGAATCATTTAAAACAGTCTTAAATTTCACGGTAATCGACTCTAAAATAGTCGAATAATTAACATAAAAGTCCACTTTCGTGAATCAATTTTCACATCAAATTCTTTCGAATAAATTATTCATTATTACTATTAATTAGTAGGCGTTATTAAATTAGCATTATTTAATTAATATTAATTACATGTCACCATCAAATTAATACAAGAGTTTGATGACAGTTTTAATTAACGATTTAAATAAAATAGTTTTTATGAATTCAGTTTCAAAATAAAACAAGAGATAAATTTCAAACTTTTCTTTATGTTATTTCTTTTATATTTAGCCTCCTTGTTTACAATAATTATTTATTTATTTTACATATTTACAATAATTAAGATTCAATTATTTATACTAACGTAAGCCTAATGTACAGGCGGTACTGGTACATAAACGTGGAATCTTATTTTACATTATTTACTTAACTCTAACTTAGATTTAAAAGGTACGTCAAAATTCTCCTAATCATAGATCGCTGTCATAGCCAGGAATTTTGGAATGGAACTTAAAACTTAGGTAATACTTTTTGGTAACTATAGTTAACCGTAACTTAGGCCTACTTGAGATACTATCACAATAAATAAATATCTAAGAAACATAACAACAATAAACAATAATTTCAGTCTTTTATAGTTGAAAGAAGATCAAGTTATAACTAAATGAAGTTTAGTTTAGAATTGATAGTTACAAATAACTGAAAACAAAAATTTCAAGAAATACTTTACATAAGAGAATTCTTTGGCTATAATATACTAAAAGGTACAGTAATAATGCATCTAATTCATTGCTGTTCGCGTCGATGTAAATTCGATCACCACTTGTGAAACTGGATGAATCGCAAGTTCGTTGACGTCCATACATCGAGCTTTAAACCTGTTGAACGTGACGAATGACAAGTTCACTTTCTACAAAGCCTTATTATCTAACATTATTTAACGTTTCATAATATCTTCTATTGAAAAGCCTAACGGTCTTTTGGGAGGCTCTGTTGGTGATTGTAAATTAGCTTGCGAAGGTTGTGGCTGGTAAACTTGAACTGGAGGTGATGCTGGTTTGTGTGAAAGGTCGAGGAGTGGACTCTCGGCGACTTGACTTGTCGATGACACTTCTTGACAACCCTCGAGGTGCTCTAAATGGTGTTTATTCGCATCACTGTGTGTTAGCAGATGTGTCTTCAGGTTAGATCTTTGGTTGAAACTTTTGCTGCAAACTGGACATTTGTGTGGAGACTCTTCCATGTGTAGAATCTTGTGTACCGCCAATGTCCTCGATTGGCAGAAACCTTTTCCACATTCCGTGCACTTGAACGGCTTCTCTTTCGAATGAATATATCTGGAAAGATAAAAAAATAAAAATAAATATCGTGTGTCGAAATGTTGAATAAACAAATTTAAACCAAATAAGACGACTTTAATGGATTTGAAGTTATAATACGTGTTTTGAATGAAATTAAGGCATTTCCACATTAAGCGCATTAGGCAGTGGGTATAATTTGAAAGGAAAAAAAATGAGTGTGTCTCGTAAAAGCGAAGAAATATAAGGTGTAATTTGTTCGACGACGGAGCGAGATAGATACGGCGATCGTAACCAACGGAACCGGTCGATGCGCGTGCGCTGCGCCGACGCGACCTCACAAAAACTTTTACACTTTTGTTTTTTTATGTACTCTTCCCAACAAAGCCTTACCGAAACAAGACTTTAACGCCGTCGGTAATAGATAGTTTAATGCTTGTAAATGAAATGTGCAAATCTCATGTCATTATTTCATAAATTTTTAGCAATTAAAAAAATGATTCAAATTATTTACACCATAAATCCGAAATCTACTTATCGGGACGAATGTGGTCACTTTATATTGAAAATTAAGACTTATCAGTATGTAAAAACAATAAACAACGAACTAAAAAATGTATACTCGTCTACGACTAAACATAAAGATCATTAAATATTATAACTTCAACTTACCTATGATCTCGTAAATGGTCTTGCCTTCTGAAAGCTTTTCCGCAGATGTCGCATGAATAAGGTCTCTCGTCCGTGTGGGTCCTCTCATGAATCAGCAGGTTGTAGGATTTGGTAAACTGCCGATTGCAGTATTTGCAGATAAACTGTTTCTTAGGCCTTGCGCCGGGCACGCCGGGCGCTCGCATCGGGGGAGGATTTCTGCCTGGTAATCTATGCGCCATTGCCCCTGGGTATCTAAGCGTGTGATGGTACAGGGCAGCGTTTCTGATCCATTGGTTGACCAGCATAGCGTGGTAAGGAGCTGTAGGAGGTAGGGTTGCGACTTGAGCTTGCATATACGCTGACATAGGATGGGAGTAGCTCTGCGGGGCCTTGTCATATGGGTATGGGGTCTGCATGGTTGTCGCGGGGCGCGGGTAGGCCGGGTAAGCCGGCGGCCAGGCGGGCTGGTGACGCGATATGACGACTGCGGGTGGCGTGTCGTCAGTGGGCGTGCGCGGCGGCGTCGGCAGCGGCGGCGACGGCCGCTCCAGCTTCACCAGCGCCTCTAGCGGGAAATCAGTCGGATAGCCTGCAAGCAAAAGTACAACATAAGCATAACGCAACATAGATCAATGGAAAAAGTCGAAATTAAAAAAAAACTATAATCCTAAAGCATTGGAATAAAGAAATCGTACTATAAGTTAATCATTTAATGTAGAATTTTATTTCAAATACGAAAAACAAATATTTTTGTTTTATAACTTATGCAAAACAAACACAATAATGAAATATTCCTTCTACTTACTGTGATTTTCTTCAATATGCTCCTCTTCTTCTTCTTCGATATTAATATCGTCTGAACTGTCAACACTGTAAGGTTTGTCTTCCATATCCAGAACGGAACAATCCATCGGAACTGCACACAACACCGAACTCTGCACTTTGGTATATCAACACTGTGCCTGTCGTCACCGCCAAACCGGTTTGTGAACTGACAACCGGTCGAGGTGAGCGCGCGGAGCGTTATGAGCCTGTGTGCGTTCGCTATCGGGGCCCGCGCAGGCGCGTGGCGCGGAGGGAGGACATCAAAGGTGCCGCGCCGGTCGGCGCTTGTGTCGGCTCCCGAAGAGGCCGGGCGCCGCCCACTGGGCGGGGCCTGCGCGGCTCGGCCTTCAGTATCGATCTGTAACAATCGCGAATCGACTTAACCACCCCGCTGCTAACTGTAACAAGGTTCTATGATTTCGAAGCTAGATTTACCATTGGAACCCTGTCTAAGTGGACACTTAAGTGTTGTCTCTCTTTGGTATTGTATTCAGTTAATGCCATGCAAATTTTTGGTGACAGAGCGTCCCCCAGTGAAGCTATTAGGTGAGCAGATTGCTTCAGTAATTGCGTCTCGTAGGCAAGTCTTTATACTGCATTTAATGCCTTTGTTCGGGCTCTCTTTGTAATTTGACTACAAGCGCGTGATCGATGTGTCTAACTAACCAACCAAGTATGGCTTTATATTAATAAAAAAACTGGTTTTGTTTTCTTTATAAATCTGAAAAAGTAAATTAACAAAATGTATTTGACATTTGCATCTATTTCTTACATTTTGTAAATCAAACTGCATAGGTAGTTAGAAAATCAT
Source organism: Papilio memnon (assembly GCA_003118335.3). Classification (NCBI taxonomy): domain Eukaryota; kingdom Metazoa; phylum Arthropoda; class Insecta; order Lepidoptera; family Papilionidae; genus Papilio; species Papilio memnon. The sequence continues at coordinate 3,442,022 of LD688935.1, forward strand.
CTCTGATTCAGCTAGCTTTCAATAATTATGAACTCTAGCCTGTATTCTTTCTATTTACAATATACGCAAAAAAAATATAATATAAAAAAATATCTTCACTTTAACACAAGAAAAAATTCGTTGGTTCCACTAAACTTTTACATTTTAATTTTTTTACTTGTCTACGCATTCTTTTGTTATTTACCTAAACAATTGAATAAGTTTAAAGGTAATGATCACAATAGAGGTCAATAAAAGACGTTAATTCTTTTGTCAAACACTCTTGTAAAAATTCGCAGAATCGTTCTCGCGAAAACATTGTTTACTGTAGTGAATGTTGAAACATATTATAAAAAATATCGGCAAGTCTTCAAAGCTAAGTATAAATTATGTTTAAGTTTAAAAATGAAGATAGGTTCTAAGGTATTAAGTTCAAACTTACTTAAAATATTAAACTATAATAGAATATCCAAACTTTTATGAAAGCACATTGTTGTTCACATCCATACAACTTAGGGATGAATTATAAAATGACAAAAACTTAATACATATTTATTTATAACATTACCTAGTTGATCTCCCTAGGAAAACGCTGTCGAATAGAACAAGTTAACGAACAAATTGTAGTTAACCTAATCTTTATTTAAAAATAATTAACTCATTACTTTCACTACTTTTTAAATCTACCTACTATTAGTGTTTTGTGCCGTTCTATTCGGGATAGAAGTCGAATCGAATGTTAAGTCATTCGTCAAAATCGATTCCATCGGTTATGCTCTGAGCTGTCACAACCGAATTTATATAAACACAAGCCCACATACTCGTACATAAAGATATTGTTCTCTTTGTCAGACAAGCAAAAATTAACAAGATACAATGGAAAGCAAGTTAAGCCCATATTACACGTAAGCACATATTAAGAACAATGAAAGATTTGTTTCCAAAATTAGCATTTAGCATGACAGTGTACTAGAGTAACTAAGTCTTCTAGTTCTTTATACTGGCAGACAAAAATACTGTACGGTGTAAACACCGCACAATACATATTTTGCCTGAGGAAGCATTTTATACCATTACAACGCACGCGGCGTTCATACACAACTAGTTCGTGTAGAAACATCACAGCGTTCGCGTGTGCTCACCACCATTCATAGCCGTAGCTATAGGAATAAACCACAATATTATCTTTTATTATAACTACGGTGTTTTATTTCGTATGTACGTATACACCGTAAAAAAGTATGTTTTGTAACCGTTACTTATGTACAAAAAACAAATGAAATGATGACTTTGGTTTAACGAAATGAAATAAAATACTAGCATTGAAACAACACTATGGTCATTGATGACAATTGTACAAACACATTGTGTGACGCGAGTGGTGTGTGTCGTGTAGCGCGCAAACATCGGTCAGGTGAGCGCGGTCAGGCGCGTGTCGGCGCCCTTTGTACCGACATCAAAGGCGCCGACGCAAACACTGGCGAACACAACATCCTAACATATTGCATCGTATGCGAATATGTTCTCTACTTACCAGTGGTTAGGGACCTTAAAATGTTAAATCGTTTGTTACATTATTGTTTTAGTGAAGCTCGCCGGCTGCGCCACTAGACACCTTGTTAATTTAACAGTTAACTTGTTGAAAGTTGTGGTATTGCTTGAATAAATCTAAGCGTCAATGAAGACTTTATTCTGCTTAATTCATTGGCTGTCGTTTGACAGAAAGTTTTAACAACGATTATTAAGTAATACGATACTAATAGTAACAAATTACTTACAACATAGCTTATTGGCTATTTATTAATGTACAGTTAGCTCCATAAAAACGTTCATATTTACAAAACTTTAAATGCTTGTGTACGTCTTCAGTTTCAAAAATACATAAGCAAGCGTTCGTCAATAATATTAATGTATTCCTGGTTGTAAGTCTACGGGCGAATATGTGCTGTGTATTTTTAAAACCGTAGTCGTATACAACTTTTTATAATTCAGAAAATAAATACACATTTATGTAGCTGACTGTACAATAAAAGTTTAAGTGATTGTAAAGAAAATATTCATTATGGTCACAATTATATAAACATAGCTTACTGAGGATGTATGAGAGACGCAATTTTGTTGCTCTTTACTTGTAGATTATAACTTATTTAAGTAGGTAGGTATAGGTGATACAGTTAAAGTTAAAGTGGGGAAAAAGTGGTAAAATATATCTTTTACTAAAAAACAAAGAAAAGTATTTGATTTTTAACAATGTAGTTTCTACCTTTAAGTGACCAGAAATTGAATTCAAACTTAAC
>LD688935.1:3488584-3499028 GCA_003118335.3 Papilio memnon
CGTAAGTGTAGGGAATTTTATTAAAAAAAGAATTATTTAAAAATATGCTGTAATTGCTGACATCTTAGGGAACAAAGAAGTGTGTGTTTACGCTTTATTATATCATATTAGTTTAGACTAGCTGTTCCCTTGCGGCTTCATCCGCGTAAAATTATAAAAACTTTATTTTACTGTTTACATTTGTCAAATTATCAATTGCAAATGTCAAAATGACATAACATGATGATAAACCATGGAAATCTTGCTTCCTTGAAGTTGGCAGCAACTTATGGTCTCTTTCCCACATTAGGGTTTTTATCCAAAATATTTACCCCCTAAGTTTAATGGTGTGAAAATATATAGCCTAAAGTGTGACGTAAGTGTAGGGCTTTTTATTAAAAAATATGCTATAATTGCTGACATCTTAGGCAACCTAGAAGTGTGTGTTTACGCTTTATTATATTAATATAGATTATGAAGCTAAAATGATTTGTCATGATCTTTATGAGGTAATGAAATTAAACAAACATTACTTGATATAATTTATTAGTATAAAATTACGAATTTACACATAGTAAATATAATCGAAGTTGTGTCTTAAACATGATATACTGAGCAATTACTTAACTATGTCTAACTTTGACTATGAAGTCAAAAACCTGATTCATTATTTTTAAGGCCAAACATTTTTCATTTATTTTAGTTAAAAATGGCGAATGTAAACAACAGTTTAATATAGTTATATCTGATATTAAATTCCTTATTTAACATCACATTTAAATTATAAACATACACCAGTCGTAGTACTTAAATGTAAGTACTTATAACAAAAGAAATATTCTTACACGAAGAACTTAAAGGATTACAACTTAACTTAGTCATACAATAATTACAAAGTAACTAAACAATAAATAACACATTCGAACCAGTCATATTCATACTTTTGATCTGCATATATATTTTTCAGGACAACCTAAAGCACCCAATACTATTTCATTTCCTAAATACAATCCATATTAAAAATAAACACACGAAATAAAATTACGTATGGCCTAAAATTTTGATAACTAACTTTTAAAATTTGGAGGTAAACAAAACACTGCACAAACAAACCTTATGAGATCTTCACGAAAACCAAATCATTACAGCTCTTACGGACAAACGTAACTCTAGTAATGTTTTACGTAACTTGACCTAGTAATACTTTCAAACTTAAAATAGCTTACAACAAATAATACAAAATAATAATTTATTTACAAAATCTTCTAGTAACTTACGTTGAAAAGATAACTTTCACAAAATTAACGTCTCATTATATCTTCTATACTAAATCCTTTTTTCGGACCACTCGAATTACTCGTCCCTGGCTTTGGATTTGTCGGCGGCTGTATTCCCACTATATTCTTGATACCATTGGCGATCGCACTTGAGCATGTTTCTTCAGACTCTTTCGGCAGCGATGGCGGCAGTTCTTTGCAATTAGTGACACTTGTTGATGTGCTAGGTACAGTGTCCTTTGGCGGAGCATGTTTCACTATCAAATCTTGAGCGACAGTTTGTTGTGGCCCTAATACTGTATGTGGCACAGATCCATAAGGTATTTGAGGATGAGGCGGGGGCATTGGAAGACCGAATTTATGGTACGTTTGTATGCCCATAATTGTTGGAGGCATCGCCACTACGACATCGCCATTGCCAATCGGCGGACGAGGCATTGTGAGATTTGTAGGTTCAGGAGATCGACTTCGATAAACTGATGCACAGGTTCTTATGTTATCTCCGATATCAGGGGGATGCGTTCTTTTTCTGAACGAACTCAAATACATCCCAGAAGGCCCTGGATCCATTGGTGGGCTTGTAATGTGTCCAATTTTCGAAGGATCTGGCGGCTGCACTTGGTGTAAATCTCTTCGAATCTGCAATTGAGGATGTCTTACTTGCTGTTCCGGTATATCAGTGTAACGCATTTCTTTTTCTATGATTTCTTCAGAAGTGTATCTTCTCTTTTCATATAAGTCTGATGTAGATAGCTTATGCTTCTCCATGTATTGTGGACGCATCGTGTATGGGCTTGCCCTGTCTCTTGGTTCATTATGATGACAATGGGTACGTTCCACAGGCGATGGTGATGGCCGTCTTGGCTTCTCTTCACTTTGTTCTCTTCCAACGCTCTCAATCGATGATGATCGTGCTCTTCTAACTGGTGAGTGCTCCGGTGACGATAATTCGGGATCTTCGTCATCATATCCCGGTTCGATCGGTGATCCTGGTCGACCAATGTCCTCCTCGCCAACATCTAGAACATCTCCAGGAGGCACATCACCTACGGCATGAGTCAGAGCGTGTCGACGTAAGTCACAATTTCTTCTGAATACTTTCCCGCAAGAATTACATTCATACGGCTTGTGATCCGTGTGTGTGAGTAAATGTGTCTTCAGATTTGATCGTTGATTAAAACTTCGGCTGCATACTGGACATTTATGCGGAGACTCTTCCATATGAAGTATCTTGTGGACGGCCAAAGTACGGGATTGGCAAAAACCTTTTCCGCATTCTGTACATTTGAATGGTTTTTCTTTTGAGTGAATGTACCTGCAACAAAGAAACATAATCTTATGTATGGATTGACTGTAATTTATTCTGTGTTTTTTTATTATTTATTCTATTGCATGTAACCAACAATTAATGTCTTAGGGGCGGAGTCCAATACAAGTTGAAGAGATCTCTATATTTATCGAGCGGACGGTGTTCGAGCGTAAAGAAACATTTTAATTCAATATTTATTCAAATTGAATTTATAGATGCTTTTTGTAATTATAAGAATGTCTTTCGATTAACACTTTAATTAAAATTAAGCATATTTTTTATTGTTTAATTAAAAATTCTAAGAAATATGAATATGATTATTGTTTTGATATAGTAACTAACATTTAATGTATTAAGTAATTTCATTTATGTAAGTTTCTCACATTCACCAATGTATATAATTTTACTTGATACACACTCGAATATATGAAGTATATAAGTATTGCAAAAATACTTGGTGGTCCTTCCGAAACCCAAACATAAATAAAATATTAGCAACGTATCGATACTAAGGTAACATACGATACGTTCAAGCGTCGCTGACCACCACTTTAGCCGAGCGCACCTTGAACGTGATCCGGGTAATTCGAGACTCTAGTCTCAAGGCGATACTGACGCCGCGCGTCTTTATAACCAGTTCTTTTAGACCGTTAAAACACTCTATACTTCTTTCCATTAAGTGTAAAAATTATACACGTTAGCCGGTAATGGGGGTCTGAATAAATTGGTTTTTGTATAGTGTTGCCAGCGCGGCCGAATCGAATCAACTTAAAAGCATTTTGTGGGCAATCGCTTCGATTAATATTATTAACGGCGGTATTCGATTGGCCAACGTATTAAAATAGCTTTAGTTTCGAGATAAACTTTAATCATTGTTCCGATACTCTGTCCTGCGTTTTTTAAATTACTTTTTTACTTAAACAATTACTATTCTATTTCTCGTATCTGGGATTTTGTATTGCTGGATAATATTAGGACGGAAAAGGAATGTGACGTCATTTTAGATATAAACAAGAAGACAAGCGAACAATATAGTGATAATTGCCGCATATTTTGTTGCAGATGTTACACCGCCATCTGTTGTCGAAAATTTCAAGATATACGTAATTATACAATTATCCTCACGCAAATTGAAATTATCGGAAATTCACAACAATAACAATATGGGAAATAAACAAGGATCCGTAGATAAACATCGGAAGTAATCAATAAATGACTTCCTTATAAATTATTATTTGCATTGAAGTTATTTATTCACGATTTAGTATATTGCAAATTACTGAAGATTACCTATCCAATTAAATTAAATGCAAATATCTAGACGATTTAGAACAAAATCGGAAATTGTAGTTCCTACAATTAATTATGTTAATATAAAAAAAATAACATGCAACCGAGAATGCTTACGAGTACGAACAGCCACAACAATTATATTTTAACAGTAAGTTCTCACTGCTATAATAATCGCTTAAAAACGCATTACTGGCAATAGTCAAGAGTACAGATTTCCGATCACATGGTCGAGGTTTCGAATCCCCCCATTCGTCTATTATGAATAGCAATTGCACAAACCCAGAGCCTAGTTGAAATGGTACAACATATGTTATTAAACTAAAAAATATCTGCTACATCGTTACTATACGAAAATATATTTCCCGTGCTACACTCAATAAGAAATTAAATATTGTACGAAGTGAATCGAGTCGAGAGGGGAAAATATCAATATTTTAAACTTAACCTCAAACATTTCTTAGAAGTATGAAAAAACCAAATTGACCATCGGACAGCAGCGACGTGGCGTCGGCGTATATTTAATGGTAATGACTACAGACTGGCTCGTTGTCATGCAGAGAATGCGACGCGTAAATAATATATCATTACTCTATGGCAAGATAAACAAAAAAGTGTAATGACCTCTTTCTAGAGACAACTTTACACTCAAGCTAGGATACGCTCCAATTGCAAAGAAACGGCATAGACTATTTTAATGCCAGTGTAGCATATACATTTTCTTATATCCCTGATAACTTATGAAGTAAGTGACAGTTACTTGATATAATAAATATAGCGACATTAAAACGTCTCAATTTTTGGTTATTTTGTAAATTTACGAGTAAATTTTGAATAACAATTTAATGGTGACTATAAGCATTTCTACAAGTTGGTGTGATTTCAAATATTGTCAACTATTTCTTTGGTCTTAAAACTAATACACTTATTGTGTATTTTATACTGAAACTTGACTTTTTTACAATATACCTTTGGGACCGGTTGTGTATTCGCTTGGTATTTTAACGTGTGTAAATGCATCTTAACCGCTCAAACTAGTCGTTGGTTTAAAGTTTCATCAAGATTTCGATGTAATCTCGTATGAAGTTCTCACAAAATACCTTTGTAGCGACGCGGATTCCGAAATATTTCATTATCACGATCAACACCCGCTGTCATTAAGTTAAATTACGTAAAAATTGTATTCTTGGACTTCAAGAAAATGTAAGATACTCGTATAATGAGTTTGATGATGACTTTTTTATAGACCTCTGAACAGTAAGGCGTTTACAGTTAACTGCCAGTTACTTGTTCACTAGGGAAGATTTAGTATCAGCAATTGTCACTCAAGAATTGTTTAATTAACCATCAAACCTCACTGAGTATGGTAACTGCCACTATAACTATAGATGAGATGATGTGATGATGAGAGAGAGAGACATGAGAGATAAAATCTTACAACCTATGTGGATTAGCAATAAGCTATGGCGATGGGTTCTTCCTCGTTCGAATTCATCCTGGGTTCGAATCTCGCCATGTACCAATGTGATTTTAGATTTTTCGAATTACATAAGTTCATAATTTAACCGACGTTCTTACGATGATGGAACACATCGTAATGCAACCTGCACATATCGGCGAAGAAATTGAAAGATTTGTGTGAAGTCAACCAACCTGCACTGGGCCAGCGTGGTTGACTATGGCCTACTCACCCTAACTTAGGGTAGGATCCGTGCTCCTCAGTGGGGACGTTTAATGAGCTGGTGATGAAGCAATAATACTATGTAATACACAGTAGGTTAAATGGAAAGTCGGATTGAATCCATGAATGGGGTACAAGACAGGGACACGGACAGCGGGCAGTGCAAATATTGAATCGGCCGAGGACCGGTTACGTGTTGACAAAGCAAGACTTGTTAACTCGTGGCGCAAGCATGGATATTCTCTTGGTGTTACTACGTTTCACCAATGCGAAGAACATTACTTAATGAATTATCACTGGAACTTAATTTTAGTAATCATTTATCAGCTACCGTGATTGGCTATCTTTATTAGTGATATCTGAATTCACTCCCTTGTGCATAACCTCTTTCCACGTTTATATTATCTCCGGTCTTCCTGTACCTTTGTTGCCAACCACATTAAATTTTATACTTTCTTGGTTATTTGATCATCATGGATAGTAACCCGGCATCTAAACGGAAATAGGTAGTTGGAGCTCGTGGATTCGCTTTCTTTGGTTACAAGCTTCCTTTATTTTACTATATTCACATATACTTAATACATATATTTAATATTTTGGTTACATTAATAGTTGTAAACATTTCGTGCAATAAATATGTTGTCGAAATGACTTTTGTATCCTTGTGAATTGTCCAGTAACCAATGACACCTTTATGGTGCCTATTAAAACAAAGACCAAATGAATAATTCATGCCTTGACCAAAATACAGCATATTGTAAAATATTGATTAGATATCGAAAATTAAGCGTTTACGATCGTTTCTAAAATATTTTACAGAGAATTTTTTAGCAAAACCGTTATTTGCAAATCAACCGTGACTAAATCACCTGTTCTCGAGACTCGAATCCTGTTTAGTTTAATTAACAGATGCAGAAAAAGCGATCCAATTAAAAAAAAAAGCTAGACAACCATCAAATTACTTCCAATAAATTAGAAATATCTAATGAAGGCGATATCTCAATTTTGAATTGAATCAAGAGATCCGTGGCTATGCACGATTAAAGTCGGATGACGGATTCCGCACCGGTCCGACGACTACAGAGATCAAAGCGACCGGTAACGTATTGAAATTAACAAGGCAATTACCGAGTTACTTTGAAAACGCTCGCACCAAACCGGCCTAGACAATAAAAATTCTGACTAAACATAACATCCTCTCGAAATTTTACCAGTATATGCACTGTTGGTAACTAACAGTTGGATATCTTCATTATAAAGACAGAATAAGGACATAGGATTTTCATCCATGCTGTTTCAATAACTGTTTGTTTTTTTTAATTACGTCAAATTAATTAAGTATTAGAAGAACCATATAAACAATGTCGAGATGTATATTACACTAGCTGTTGCCCGCGACTTACTATAATATGCCCGTCTATGTCAACTACCCTTCAGTGAAAGTCCGGTAGAAATCGGCCCAGCCGTTTCGGAGATTACCCGGAACAAACGCGTCTTGCGGACAGACAGACAAAAAAAATTAAATGCGATTTTCATTATCAGAAACGCAAATGCATCAACTTCCCGAAATCTGGAATTTTTCTTTTGATATTACAAACAGTCACTCCAATTTTATTATATGTATAGATTTCTATGACAATAAAGTTGAGGGAACCATGTTTATAGTAATCTCAACTGTCGACGTCAAATAAAAAAGGTATCCACGTTTGTATCTAGTTTATTAATAATGATGGAGTTTGGTCAAGATACAAGAGGCGTTTTTTTTAATTCTCCTACATTTAAATTCGAGATAATCGTAAAGAATATTCATAATTAATGACATAAACAAATCTTTCCCCGCCAGCCGTCTTATCGCACCGGTTCGATCAATTCTGACGTTAAATAAAATATAAGTAACGTCTGTCCTTTCATATTATGCTTCGAGATAGGCATCGCGATGGACAGACGCTTAGAATCCCATCAAGGTAAAGAACGAAGATAAAAAAGTGGACCCCGAAATTACCGAGAGGAGTTCGAGCGTTAATGGCTTACATTAAAATTTTCAATTACGTATACCGGTCGCATAATAAGTGGAATATACACTTAGAATTCGAGATGGCGCCGACTAAAAACGTGGAAGTGACTCATATTTGACAGTACGAATATAAAAACAGTGTATTTCAATCTTTAATAACCGTCGAACGGATTTGCACGGTGTGATTGAACAAAAACTTTCGGTCAGTCAACTAAGCGTTTAAAAAACATCGTCGTTATTATTTTCGAGAACGCGAATTCATTGAGAAAACGTACCGACCATAGTCTGCGCGAGAACAGGTTTCTGATAACCGTCCTCGATTTTTGCAAACAGATTGTTATGACAGTGTTCCAAAAATGAAGTCAAATTCCTTCTTGACGTTTTTGGGGCTTGTTTTTTGCTTTTCTAGTTAATTTTGCGTCGCTAAAATTAACGCACTGTCTGTTGGTTTTATATACTTGTATACTAATATTATAAAGAGGAAAGATTTGTATTTTTGTATGTATTGAAATAACTTAAAAACTTCTGGGTCGATTTCAAAAAATCTTTCACCATTAAAAATCTATGTTATCGGTGAGTAACATAGGTTATTTTTTAAATATTATTTAATTTAACGCGGACGAAGTCGCGAGCAACAGCTAGTCAAGAATATAGTGGATGTATCAATAAGAAAGTGTACGAAGGTATTCAATCGATGCGAGCGAGATATCATTTCTTTTTTCAATTGAATCGTGGGCTCTAGATTGCCTATCGACTGGTTTTCGTTACCGACAGATGTAATAACTTCTCAGAACTGTCAGACAGTGATAAAATACACCAATGCTAAATGGATAAATTCATGCTGCTATAAATACGAGTGTTTTTATCTTATTTTAATAGGCCATTTAGTTTTAAAATATAGATAACTTAATATGTTGTATTGTGTCATTTCCCTGTTTAGTAAGTACCTAAGGTAAATAAGGTATAATTATTTTTTTGGTAGGAACTACGATTTTATTTCTATTTTAGAAAACCCAATAATGTATTTACAATAACACTAATATGATATTATTCTTTCTGTTATTGAATGCTGTCCTATCTATTCAAATTCTAATTCATTTCTATTCGATTTGATTGGTTATTTCAAAAAAAGAACACCAGACTTTTTTTTTAAATTAATTGTACTATAAACTTTTTCGAATCCATCGATGGAGGTTTTATATATTTTCTATTTAAAAGTAAAGAGAGCAGGTCCGCGGCGCGTCGGAATGCCGCGGCGGGTCAGTGGCCGATCCCCCCCGCGCGCCGCACCCCGCAGCCCCGCGCTGCCCAACTCATCTCTACATCTAAGCCTTCTATCGCCTAGATTAATGATACCGAACTTTAGTTATTGCCATGATAGTAAAGCGACGGATACAAATGTTTTCGCAGTTTTTTATAACTACTTAAATTTTCTCACGAAGATAAATGATATGTGTTATTGATTTTAATATTATCCATCTATCGAAGTAGATGTATTGAACTTTTAACGTATAGAAATATTACTGGCTGAGTATTTACACACGTAGATATATTGAGGACAAGCAGTTGCTCGCGTGAAATTAAAAAAAAAAATAAAATAAAAAATATAGCATATGTTACTGATAACGTAGCTTTTTAATGGTGAAAGAATTTTTGAAATCGGCCCAGTAGTTTTTGAGTCATTTCGATACATACAAGAATCCAAAAATACAAATCTTTCCTCTTTATAATATTAGTTATTGTGTATTGTTCAGACTTAAGAATGGTATAGTTACATTTTAGCGAATCCCAAAATTGTATTTTATATCGACAATAAAAAAAATCTTAGTTTTCTTATTGTCGATATAAAATACAATTCTTTCTTTAGTATATTTCTTAAAAAAATGTTTCAGGCAACAATTTGATTACATATTCAGTTTATTTTTAATTCTAATTAAATATCTATAACTAGTATTTATCTAGTTAAAATAGATTCTAGTCGATTTTTCAATTTCACTGTAACAAAAATAATGCCTGTCCCACACAGAAACAGAAATCGTTTAGAAAACCCACACAATTGCAAAACGGTAGCTAATGATAATACATAAATTTATTTTGTAAAACGGTTACAAGGCGCACGGCGACACTCCAGTAAATCAAACCGCTTATAAATAGTATTTATTTACATAAACCTGCGATTTGTATAATAAACTAGCGGACTCTTATAACGTACTATTTTAGGGCATTCAGCATATATTAGAATATAATCTTAATAGCTTATTTTACTTCTGTTAGCAACCGAAAGTAATCAATTTTATAGAAGTACCAGAACTGTGTTTCGTATAAATTTCAAAAGATGGCGCTTATTTAATACGTTTCTTATTTATTTATTAAAACCTCCAGATACAAAAATAAGATTGAAAATAACAACACAAAACGTCCAAAATCTTCATTAGTAATTAAACATTTAATTATAAATTTATAGTGCATAATATAAACAGGTTAGAAATAAATTGATCGTAAAACGGCTAATGAGATAAGAGGTAAATGATCTCGCTTCTATCCGGATTATGATATAAAGTTTGTGTATAAGGTTTACGCTACATGCTTACCAGCTGCTGCATAATACCGTCCAAGCCCACGCAACGTTTTATCAAGTTACAAGCAACTCGGTTACCTTTAACACGATTTATTGTCACTCTACGGAAGAGTGGGAATGACATGCCTCAACTATATAAAAAACTAGCATTTGCCCGTGACTATAACCACATTTAAAAATCCGGAACTAAAAAAATACGCAGTAAGTAGCCTATGTGTTCTTCCAGACTATGTTCTACATCTTCTAATATGACATACGAGTACATAGCAACCAACATCCACCCATCTATACTAATATATTATAATATAGCGTAAAC
>LD688935.1:3517238-3536183 GCA_003118335.3 Papilio memnon
ACACATAATTCTGTCTGCGACATGTTAAATTTTCCTTATAAAATGTTAAAAGGTACTTGATAAAACGCTATCAAAGGGACGAGGTTTTTGATAATGAGTGTATTTTTTATTTGATGTGACCGCTGCTATGACACGCGCGGATAATGTATCGTAAATGTTGCGATAGACCGCAAAGCGAACATGGCTGTGAACTGATAGTTATGTACGAATATAATCTACATACATCGATTTCATTAAACTGTTATTTCGTTAAAAATTGAAACATCAAACGGTTTTATTTCATGTAATGTACCGCGTCGTGAAGATGCGTATATAACAAACTGTCAATAAGAAAAGTGCAATTTCAATTGTTTCATCATCATCATCACCAGCTCACTATATGTCCCCACCGAGGGGCCCGGAGCCTACCCTAAATTAGGGTGACTAGGCCACACTGGCCAGGTGCGGGTTGGTTGACTTCACACATATCTTTGAATTTCTTCTCCGATGTGCAGGTTGCATCGCGATGTTTTCCTTCGCCGTAAGAACGTCGGGTAAATTATGTACATATGAAAATTCGAAAAATCACATTGGTACATGGCGGCGGGATTCGAACCCAAGACCTGTAGATTACATGTTAAGTGCTTAAACCACTGAGCCACCGACGCTCTTGATTGAATTGATTTGAACCAAATAAATAGAGCAATAGCATAAAGCCATTTAATTAAATAATGTAATTTTAGTCCTTACATAAAGCTTCCTTAGTTATTAATTACAGGAATCAAAGTATGCTCTGCAAAAACAGCAAAACTTGATAAACATAGACTTCAAGTTTTATGCTGTAACTTAATACAATAACAAACATTTTCGAAACATATAATAGTTAGTTTTACACTACCGAAACACATGTAAACGCAGTACCGACTTTAGGGTATGGCGCGATTGGACGCCCGCCCATGGCGATTGACAGAAAGGGGCTCCACAGGTCTGATGTAGTCTCACGTAACTCTTTAACTCCCTCCCCCGAGGTACGGTAAGTTGACGCCCTAGAATTCTCGCCCAGGGCACTGGTAGCGCTAAAGCCGGCCCTATTTAAAATACATTGCTGTCTCTATCCTTTCAAAGACACCGAGAAGGATAGCCAGATGTTTTTGTACATTATACAAATCAATTTAAAAAAAAATTGCAAGTGTTAATAAGTGTTATCAGAAGCATATAATTTAATTCCCGTGTAGTTTTCGATAAAGATTTTCTTATAAAACCACATACTTATGGATGGGTTAATATATTTTTAATATACCTATTGTTTCACTTTAATACGGAAGTATAGAGATTATTTCTAAGATAAGATTACATAACAAACACTACTTACCTTTTACTGACGTTCCGTCAGTTATTATTAAATTAATAGCTCGAATAATGACAGTAAAATAAAAATGAATTGGGAATTTTTGCAACTAAATATTATAGAAAAATAAGGTAGGAAGGAATCTATTAATAGTTTAGGATCATAGATGAAGAGATTAAAATCAGTTATAGAACGGACGTTAAGTAAACTTTCCTATAAACCCCAAATTACCGTGAATAGCAAACGATTGTGACGTCACATTACAGCGTGATTTCTTGTACTATCTGTGCTTATAGGCACCAAGTCTGGTGTAGGCATATAGGTATTGTTAAAATAGGTTTCAAATAGCGATGATCCAATTTAATTAATAATCTATTCTTAATATTATTTTTAAACGTATCTCCAAGTCAAACGTTAGTGGCAACGAACTTGTAGTCTGTCGCTATGGTTACCTAAGCATAAAGGAACACAAAAAAATCAATAATTTCAATCTTGGATCCATGAATTAGAATCGTTATGAATTCTCTAAACGAATCGATATTCTATTCAGTAGTCTAATTTGTTTTTTAAGTTAATATAAATATGATAAAAATATAAATGGAACATCACTATTTAAATCTTAAGTGACCAGATAAGCTAGAACAGTATCTAACTGATGTAATTTCATCTAAGTAGCGGTCAGTTAAATTACAAGAGACCTGGAGACTTTGTGTACCGCATTAGCTGTATTATCTAGTCGACATTTCAATTGTAATACCATTTCATACAAATAAAGCTTATATTGCAATAAACATAAAGACAGAAATAATTTTCCACACACACAATGGAAACGATAATTATAATCTTAGCGAAACACGGTGGCACAAAACGTTTTAAATACAATTGTAAAACAACAATCGAGCAAACCACGGACCGTTACTTGGGGCTATTATTCTCAACTCCGGTGGTATAACCATTAAAAAAAGACAAAAACAAAACAATCGCCGTATGCATGATAATCACACGCATCCATCAGACATATGACTATGTAATAAAACAGGTAGCAAAGTCAAGCGCACCCTGTGTACCCAATTTATTCCACATCCGCTGTATTATATTACTTATTCCGTATAAAAAACGGGACTCACAAGGCGACGGGTTGTCCGATCGATCGTCGGTCGCGTCCGCACTCCAGTAGTCAGGTAGTTAATCCACAGAGTTTACAAACCGAGGGTCCGAACCGTAAAATGCCAGGCTCTTTGCAATTTTTTGTCACATTTCACAGTCCAACCGCAGCTAGTGGCACGAACAGGTGAATAGGAGATTAGTGGAGGCGCACACAACAATAGACGCACTGTACAGGCCATAAACAGTTAATAGACACTGTGGTTAAAAAGAAAAAAAGTTATCAGATTATCGTGTACACCGTGGCACTAGTAGGCAAAGGCACATATCCACTATGTTCAAGTACACACTGAAATCCACTGATACCAAATGTTTTTTATCACTGTAATGTTGCTTTGCGTTGTAGGCTGCGCGTGCGCATGCGGCGAGCGCTTGGTGGGAGAGAAGCGCGCGTACTACTGCGCCTACCTCGTCGGAGGCAGTAGCGCCCCCGCTGCCCCCGCCCCGCGCCGCCCCGCCGACAGCCGCCGCGCCGCCGAAGCCTTCCATACTGTTTTTACTTTGGAAGCAATAAAAAAGGGAAGGATATCGTTCGATTGTTTATTTTTCGTGTTAGTAGCTTATAAGTCGTGTAAATTGACGCCGCCTTCGACTGTTTAGATTGGCCATCATGAATTTCGTCCCGAGTCGCTAATTGATCAAAAATGTTTATTCAAATGTTTACTTCGTTCTAATATTTTTTTGAACTGATCCTGAATGAAGTCTAAAAAATCATCTGTCAGTTGTTTACTTTCTTCTATATGAAATAGCTGGGACCCGTGACTTTGTCCTTGTGGTTCACCATATTGATGATTAAATACTTTCGAGGTTTTTGGTTTAGGTTAGGTGAACCTAAAACCTCGAAAGTATTTAATCATTTACTTAAAAGAATAAGTTATATGAAAAAAAAATTACTCCTTGACAGTTGTGGTAAAAATTGAGAGAGGATATTTTGAAGTCCAATCAAGGTGTACTTAGGCTTTTAAAGAATTGATTATCAATGAAAACGCCATGATTTTAATTTGCCCTTTATTACAACGAATTCTATTATTACAGTCACATAAATTATATTAAAAAAAGTCCCATTGGGGACATAAATCCACATACATACACGTCAACTACGAATCTATAATGATTATTTGAATCTAACATAACATGCAATTCTTAAAAGCTTTCAACAAACATCACATATTAACAAAGAAATAGAAATAAATCCTTTGGTAAAAAGTAATATTCAACTATGTACATTCAATATTTTTTGATATCATTTTGACAAAAGGACATCCAGGTAAATAAATACAGTAGATATATTTTCTATATATGAGATTAAAATTCCGCAAAAAGATTTTCAGAATTCTTATTTACTGAACACATCACAATATCTATTTTATATTTAATATAATATGATAGAATGAATAATATAATGTGCATTATTGGCAATAATTTAAAAACAAAATTATCTAAGTTTATACGTTTACACACACTAATAAATAACTAACGTCTAAAAGCACAAAACTGCGTCTGTTTTAGTTTAAGTCTTTATTCATTTTTTTTTAAATATATTTGAGCTTTTACATGATTACCTATACATCAAATTTATCTTTGTTTTACTTGCTCTATTTAATTTTAATGCACAATTTTTAAGTCACCTAATATGGACCACATTCTAAAGGTTTTTATAAAGATTTAGCTTTCTTACAAATCTACTTAATAATTTGATATTAATTTTAATATACCAATAATATTTCAAACACATTTCATTATTTAATAATATAAGAAATTAATTCACGTTGTGAGATAAAATATTTGAATAGAAATAATTTTACAACATCGATAAAATATTAATTTATTAAATTAACATACAATTTAATATTTTTTAATAAAATGAAATATTTTACTCTAATGATTAATCTTTGAAACTGTTCTTTTTTGTTACCTTTTTGTAAAGATTTCTATCTAAGACGTAGTATCCTACTCTATTAACATAAGTTTTGGCACAATATATTGGTACAGTCGCGTACACCAGCTATTCTAAAGAAATAAATCAATGTCCCCGACTGTACATATTTTACCTGCCTCTATGTACCTGCACTACTTTTATAGGAGAATTTTCATGAACAATTTAATGTATAATAGAATAATCGTTTTTTATACGTCAATATATCATAATCTATGATTCGTCAGAATCGTAACTACGAGTACAATCTACATTATATTACATTGATAGAAGATTTAACGACTTCAATGACGATATTTTTTTATTCATTTTGGACTTTACCCGAAACATGTTTGGGGAAAACAAAACGGTTTTGTTTTTTTTTCGTGACCAACTAATGATCACTTGTTTTTCGTCAATCTCTAATCTGACATATGTCAGTAATTTTAAACTATACGAATTTCAATGAATTTAATGATAAATTCAATTTAATGATTTGATTATAACGATAGTTATTTATAACATAAAAATCATTAAATTGGATTATTCGTCATCTCTAGTTCGATCATAAACTGGCAAAGTCTTCAAACCCGTCAATATATAAAACTCGACAAGTCTCATTTCTTTCAGTCACTTCTATAATAGTCAAATATTTTTTTAACACTCATTTATAACATTACTTTGGAACGTTTAAAGCTATGCTTTTAAACGACATTCCTTTTCGATGCACCGTTACGATCTATCTAATCTTAGTTTAACTTCTGGTTAAAACAATACGATTTCGTACAGCGTAATATAAAGGACATCACTTTAACAGCCCTCCTAACTTTAACTAGTGGGTCAATTGTAGACGCGGTGAGCGCTGACCTTAATGACTTCGCACTGCAGTACTCACATTAAATGTTTTCTCTCTTTCTGATATTCTGTATAAACTGAGATAACAGTATGTTTTTTATTAGACTGGGCAATACCTAAAAAAATCTTGATATAATTTTGTTTTTGCTACATCTTTATTAATATTGGGACGGGTACCATTATGTTTATTGATACCTTACAAGTAATAAAAAATTAAGCAAATATATCAATAAATATAATAACTACTTCTAATATATTTTTTATGATTTTTATGAATAATTAAAAATAACTACTAGTATTCGATGATGAAGATAAATTTTATTTTTGTAAATATTTTTGATTTAATTTCGTGTATTAATTTTTCATTTATTGATACAATATATTTTATAATATTGGTCAGTTGCGTGAGGAAATAAGGGATTATAATTTTAAAATAATTACTACTGTATTTAAAACATAAATTATACAATATCGAATGAGTCTTCTGAAATCATAGTGCGTCAACCGGCCTTCATCCATCGATCTATTGAATACTCCAAAGCAGCCATCCATCTGTAGTAATAAAACAAAAATAAACCAATTACGTAAGATAGACGACACAATTTATGTTAATTACCAAAAGAAAAACAAAAGAATCGCTTCAATAGTTTTTAAGTTTACCACAAACATGGCAATCCATATCAGATTTTGCAAAGACAACGCTTTTTGACTTTGTTTTTTTGTTACAGGAGACCTATGATGTATTCAACTCACCGTTTCCTATCCATCTCCGACTCCGTATGGAAATAGAAGTGCCGCTGCTTCGTCTCAGTTGGCATCACCTCGAAGGCATACTTCTTACCGCCCGTAGCACAACTCTGAACTCTGTACCCGTGTAGACACGCCATACCTAGAAAACATAGACATATTTTTACAATTCATTCAAAGTCGCATACTCGTTTAGTGTAGATGTCGTAAGAAGAATCTGCACACAATTTTTTGATAATTTAATGTGTACAAGTACGACAGATAATTTTGATATCATCAAATTGTTTTTCAATATCATATTGCTAATATTATTAATGCAAAATGGGTTGTAATGGATGTTTGATATTACTTAACTTTGTTACAATTAAAGGGATGACGCCGAAACTGGCATAGATGTAGAATAACACATAGGCAATTTTTTTTAATCCCGCGCGAACGGAATCGCGGATGATAACTAGTACTTGCTATCGGGATAGTCTAGAGTACTTCTGAATATTTACAACGTTTACAATGTTATGACTTGTTTAATGGTACCTATTTATTGTGTATTTAATTGTATTGTAATTAAAGTGCATTCCACAGAAATACTTTAAGCAAACTTATAACTTAAATCATACTAATATTATAAATGCGAAAGTTTAGATGGATGGATGGATGTTTGTTAGAGTTTGTAGCCTGAACGGCTGAACGGATCTCGATGAAATTTGGTATAGACGTAGAGGATAGTCTGGAGGAACACATAGGCTACTCACTTTAGTATTTTTTTTATTCTACGTGGACGGAGTCGCGGGCGAAAACTAGTTAAAAATACAGGTACATATTTAAAACTGCAAAGCCAAAGGTGTCAAACGGATTAGCTGATTTTAAACTTACGGTGACTGTGTTCAAAGGATAAGCCCCTACCTAATAACTACAGTACTGGACGTGCGTAGGGAGGATAATCCGCTTTCTCATAAACGGAGCACGAACTTTTATGTCGAAAGGAGGATTTAATATTTAATTAACTGTGTAATAAGACTGTCTTTAATTAACAAAGAAAGAAGTTTTTTTAGTAAACAAAATGAATCAAGAAGATTAACAAACACTATGTTTTGTGTGTTTCAATGTCTAGTAAGTACACACCTACTATGACACTTAAACACTAAAAATCATATGTTCTTTTGAGGTTTTAAGAAATAGTTAAATAAAATAAAATTAATTGAAAACCAACCGAAAGCACTTTTACTGTTCCCGTCGTTATAGAAGTAAAGGCAAGCGTCTTTCAGTACGCAGTATCGTTTTGCCCATGATTTCCATTTAGAGCCGAGCTTCATGAGGTAACCGAAACAATCTGGACGTAGAATAGATGATGGAGGAAGTTTCATGTTCCTCATAGTCACCTCTAGCCATCCATCTCGCTGAAAATATTAAAATACTTCAGTAATATTGTCGTTAAAACATGCATAAAACTGCTTGTGAAAGGTTATTCACCCTGTAAATTAATTCGACCTACATCAAAGGATTGTATTTTAAATTATTTTATATGCATGAGAGCTGCAATTTAAATAATAATATTCAAATTAAAGCTCAATGAAGTTAATTGAATGAAGGTACTGTTTTACTCTGTATGAGTAGGGATCATAAATATGTTAATTTTTTTATAAACTGTATTTCGAGGCTATAAAGAATAATTTATGGGAAAAACCCATAGTCGAAAAATTTTCACAAACATTTCTAGAATGACGCCATCTAGTGGAGATATGGTTTATTACAACTGAAATAAATTACTTGATTGCTAGCATCAATGGCGTGTGCGAGCACAGCACGCCATCTAGCGGAAGCCTCGGCGGTGTCAGCAGCTAGTTGCAGCCGCGCGCCACCACCGCGCTGCAAGCGGAATCCAAACGGCCGACCTACGTCTTCCTCCGTCAATTGGTAGTTCACCAACATTAACGCTCCTACAGGATGGATGCTCTGTAAGTGTCAAACTTTGTTTTATAACATGCGATTTAAATTGAGAGATTGGAATTGAAAGTTTGAGGATACTTTTGGTAACTTACTGAGTCAGTTTTGTAATAGTACAAGCAGTTGTCTCGCTTCAGCACGAACCAGCGGCGGGTCCATCGCGGTGGCAGTGGCGGTTGGTGAGGCTGGTGTGGCCGCGGCGCCGCGCGCCACAGGTAACCCGAGTACAACGCTGCGCCGCCCTCATGTGCCAGTGAGGCTACCACATCGCATGTCCTCGCCACCTGGAAAAGTAAAACCGAACCATAACATCTGTAATTGGAGTTACTACACCAATTGCTTGTAATTTGATTTGGCACGTCAGGGACGAGAATACATTTCTTCGAAATAAATGAATGCATACCTCTAGCTCCAAAATTTCTGAACCGGAGTGAGCAATTTTCACTACTTCGGAATGTGTCTTGTCCAAAACATTAATGCCTGTAAACAAAAAAGGAATATCCGATACTAGTCGAAACTTATAATTTGTTTACGAAAACACATGTAAGTCGTTGTAACTATTTTGATTAGATCCAAATAAAGAAAACAAGCTGAAGTCCTAATAACACATAATCATCATTATAATATAAGAAAAGTAATTTACCATTAACTGCGATGACAATGTCCCCGACTTCCAACCCAGAAGTCTCAGCGGGTGTGTCTGGCTCGATGGCTGACACCACCACGGGCTTGCTGCCGTGGATCCGGAACCCAAACTCTTCATTACCACGTCTCACTACCACAGTTTTGTCGCTTTCTATCGAAAAAAGACAATCAGTAGTTGAAATAAATTAGTTACATCAGGATATCATACAATTGCTTTCAATATTTTTTTTAAAACATTGAAACGTAGTCAACGTAAATTGATTCAATTAAAAGCAATAACATTCAAATTCACCACAGAACTGAAAAATCGAGTAGATATAAAAATCTATTATAGAAAAAGTAAACACTTCAAAAATAGACAATTCGATCATCCTATCTTAGAAGCGTATATTTTTGGAATACGGACTTACGAAGATGACCTAATATTTTTTATTTGATCCAATTCAAGTAGCAGCCGGTAGTGGATTTCAAGAATACGAATGACCATGACACGAATGCAACGGATAACGAATGCCGAACGGATATAACAGAATTTCTGTCATATTGACTTTCGCCAAATGTTTTGGCCCTACGCCCGAATCATCGGTGTATGCATTGTATTCATTCACTGTTCGAAATTGTACTAATAAAACAATTATAATTTCATTGTTTACTTCGTGAAGGAAAACATGGGTAAGAAGCGCTGAAAAAAAAATGCTATTATAATAAATTAAAAATTGTGAAGTAAACAAAGCGGCACTGGGCCAGTTTGAAGTCTAAGATCTACCCATGCTTGGGACTTAAATGAGCTGATAACGAAGTTCCTAAAATCAATAATAATTTATACCATTTGAAATGTTTTTATTAGTAGCTATTTTACAATCACTTGCAAATGCTCTGTAACACAAGATCACAGACAGAATATTATTTTATTAATTATCAAAACAGTTAAGTGATGTTAGTTGTTTTACCACTTGAATTCATTCAAAAAGTGTTTCAGTTTTACCGCAAGTCTCCGCCGCTACGAGTCTGTTGATCTGCGTTTGTCGACACCATAATACTAGCATCAGCTTAAAAATCTCTTCCAATTTCTGTCGCAAACTGCCACTTGAACTAGCCAACATGTCTCTAACTAAAAACATCGACCAAGGTTAAAAGAAAAAAAAATTTCACTATACATTGATAAGCATAGTATCTGTACTTACATTTGTGTCCCATGCTCTTGAAAAGTTACCCAAAATTTAAACGATCTTGACCCTGATTTGTCACTTGGTTTTTACGCGCATGCACTGTTACCAGGATGACGTCATTCTACAATTTCCCCGATGTCAAATCAATAGAAAATAAAGAAATTATAGCCGCCTAATGTACGAACACCGTCTGGCCGCAGTCGCGAGTTAGCTTCGACTGAGTGTTGACGTTCGAGAGCTTATAGAATTAAATTTAGTTCGCTTGAGTTCGGTCAGTAACGTAGACCAGATTTACTCACCTATACATTTTTTAACCGTATCTAAATCTGATAAAGGTGATTCACTTTTATCGTTGAAAATTTGAAAAAAACTTCAACGTCAAATATCATTAACTTTGTTTCTATTATATTTTCAGTAAGAATTGTTAGTAACTAGTCAATTTGTCTTACATCATAAAATGAGTAATCGTGAAAGAAACTCGAATACTTATAAATCGAAAGAATTTAGGGGACAGTACTAAAATAATAGACGTTGCTATTTAAGCGGTGAGAGTGCCGAAAATAGCGGCAAACGTCACAGTTCCGATGTAACACGTACAGCTCGAGCGTTACGCTAATTGTGACGCAACTCTTACCTAAATACACATTAGCGAAATATTTTTGTAACACCTATATGTATCTTACCTGGATTGGTGTCAAAACAGACCTAGGGTATCCTAAAGACAGTAAAAGCACTTCATTCATACGACATTGAACGATGACAGTCTACACCAACCTCAAAGACAGGACATAAATTTCATTGAAATTTGACATATTTCTACTTTAAAAGCTGGTAACGCATTTACCTTTGGTATTGTGAATGTTCATTGGCGTCAGTAATCACCGCATATAATTCCCGTAACTAGTTGCCCCCTTAGTTTACAAACTTGGGAAATGTCAAACGTAAAAATTAAAACGATGTTCTTACCAAATGAATTGTCCGCCTGCCTCCTGTTGAGTTCAATGCACGCTCGCCTGTGGACGAGCCTGTGGGTGAGCGCCACATATCTCTTGTTAAACTCCACTTCTGACTCCGTGGGGTCTTCGTGACTTGAATCCGCAGTATCTATTAAGTCTGTAACATTTTATTTTAGCTTAATATTCCGACAGACTATTCTAGCTAAGTAACTTTTTTTTGACACATTTTGGTTATTCCGGCTTCATTAGATATAACTTTTATCAGCAGTGGGACCTTTTTTCCATTTCTATAATACTTTCCAATTTGATTTGTCCTTTTTCTTCCACACTTATTCTTACTAATGGAATTCATAAATTGTTTCCTGTCTTACCTGGTGGTATCCTAGTCCAATGATCGTCGTTTTCCGATAACATAATCCAGTTGCCACACCACCATGGTGCTGCGTAGACGCCTTTCTCCTCGCGACTAGTCTCGGCACCCTCGGAGCTGCCTGAACATTCTTCATGCTCTGTTGTTGGTTTACGAATTTAGTAATTAATAGCATAAAACCCAGTAAGCCTTAATCCGATAAGAGAACATTGCGCATTATAATGAGAGGCCTATCAAGGATATGTCTATGAAAACAAAATCATCGTCGAATTTTTAATTTCATCATGTCCATATAATAATCTTAAGTATTGAGTAAAGTACGATAGTACTTGAAATACTAAGAGAATCATTTAAGTTTAATAAATATCATCAACGTTATAGTGGAAGGAAGTAGAAATAAATAGCATAGTTTAAATTAATGAAACCACGTACCATCTGGATCTGCACTGGCATTCGATCCGCCGAGTTTGTCAAGGCTGTTCCCAGCCGAGCGAGCGATCCTTGTATCTTGAGGCTTTTCGCTACACGCGTATTCTTCTTTACCGCGTTCTTCAGACTGCACAGATGCATAAATTATGTGTAAACAAAGATGAATGAAGATAAAAATATAAAATGATGATAGAATAACAAACCTTTGCGCGCACGTCTTGTCTATGTCTATAATGATGTCTGGATTTGTCTTCAGATCGATATCTCTTGTCAAGTTTTTTGTACAGTCTCGCTCCACTTGCAGGTTTTTTAGATGGCACGCATGACGGAGAGTCAGCAAAGCCAGCTGGTGCTGGTACTATATCAGGAGTGGCATCAGCATATGATTCCTAAAAAGCGTAAAAGTATATTTTGTATAATAAATAAAAAATAATCATGACTGAGGAGGGATGGTTACCACTAACTCCAATATTTTGTCTGACTTTCATTTATTTTATTGCCTGCTCTTTGAATACTTTAGTTACATCATAACTTACGTCTGTATGAGAAGTTCTGGACGCTCGACTGTCGTGATCATGTGTGGCAGTAACAATATGGACCTCTTTGCCACAATGCAAGCAATGCGCTTTAGCTTCACCATCAGCAGCCACTACACTGTGCTCCGTCTGTTCTGAATAAAAAACTGAATCTGACCCTGGAGAAACGGATCGGAGTGATTCTGCAGAAGCCGCTTTTGCAAATTTACCTTCTGTAATAGATTTAATTTTGAAAAACAATAAGACGAATAAGATAAATAAAAAAAAGAATGGGATTGAAATGACGGCTGAATGAATAATAATTTACGAACTTATTTGTCTTACTTTAATTTCCGTGAGGAATCGTCTCTTCACAATATCCTAACCTCATTATATTAACAAACTCTCATAGTTGTGTACAAAATGAATACCTTTGTCTTGTTTACGATGATGGCGAGGCGATGTCGTTGGGCTTTTGACGTAACGCAATGGCGTCAATCTTGATCCAGCATTCGCAAGAGTTCGAGTAGTTTCTATATCCTCAGCTTCCAAAGAACTCATACAAGGTACTGTTGGAATTGATTGTTTTCTTCTCGGCAAACTGCCGGGCAGTGAAATGCTTTCATTTGAGCCACTTTTTCTCCTGGGCCTGTGTTCATAGTACTAGTTATAAAATACATATTGAAGGCAAATGATTATGAAACTAAAAAACACAAATAAATTTTACCTGTAGCTATGATTATATCCAGACGTAGGAGATTTTGCTAAAATAGAATTAGGTCCATTCTTTCTTCTTGGGCTATCGCGCAAACGTCTGTGTTTGCGAGGAGATATATTTCCGTTGCCAATTCCATCTTTCCTGTATTGCTCACTTGAGTCATCAGAAGTTGGAATGTTAAGATGAAGCTTCATATTAGAGCCTAGTCCTTCCCTTCTATCATAATGTTGTGGTCTGTGCCCATGAATTCCATCAATGTTTTTGTTTTGAGTTGGACTTTTAGCTTTAAGTTTCGTCCTTTTGACATACCTTTCCCTTTCTATAGGACGCCTACTTTCGGTCTCTCTCTCTTTAATTGTTTTATCCTTGAGACCTTTATCAATATCAATAGGTTCCTTCGGAGATGACTGTAGGCTTTTATTTTTTTCTACAAACTGTGTTTTTTTCTTTCTAAACTCTGACACCTTTTCTTCTAAGGGGGATTTATTGATAGGCGGTTTGTGTGCGTTTCTTTCAGAGCGTGAATTGAACTCAGTGTCTTTATCCTTTCTGCCCCAGTCATCCTGTGAAGTTGATATTGAGTCATCGCAAGATTTGGAAAATTCCAAAGTGAATGCTCTCTTTTTTCTTTTTTTCTCTTCGGTTAACCACGATTTCTGTCGACTATTTGATCTATATTTCTGCGAATGCTTGTATGCTAAAAATAAAAAATAATTGTATTATTTATAAATTTATGTTTGTCTCACAAAGACGAATTAAAATAAAAATAGTTACTTAAACCACCATCATCTTCATCTTCTACTGGACTTTCATAATAACCCGACGAAGAATAATGTGCACTTCGTTCATCATCGGATAAAGAACCCTGCAAAAAAATTTTCATAAATGAAAAAAAGTTTATACAAGTTGATAAAACATTTGTAATCAAGACTTTACCGTCATTTTTGGTACAAGTTGTTCTCTTTGATCTTGTTGGTTTTTATGCTCTTCCTTTGGTTTCACTACTTCTTTTATTTCGTTGAAGTTTTCCTGAATTTTCTTTTTTTCATTTGCAATTTTACTTTCAACACTTTCAGTAACATTTGGATTTGACCCTCCTATGCTATAGCTACCACTAGAACTACTTTTACCGCTAACTGTACCACGAGTAGTTGTGCTCTAAAACGAATAATTTTATATTCAACATTACAGTCTGCATCTAATTACTTATCTAGAATATAATTTGTACTCACGGCTTTTGATAACTCTTCTTTAGATTTATTTATTTCAGTCTTTTCTCTCCTAATAGGTGGGGCCGTATGATTAATATCAACTTTGACTTCAAATCTTTCTACACTAGGTTTAGACATCTTATCAGTCAAAGTCAACGGAGGCGATGATAGATCGGGAACTATGAAGTCATCACTTATTTGCAATGGTGGTGAAAAACTAGGAACAATTAAGTCTTCGGCTACATTATCAGTTTTTGTCGAAGAATACAGACTAGATGCGCTTTCAAAAGAAGAGCCTTCTTGCGCTTTATTGTTTTCAGGATCTACAAAAAATAGAAATAAGCAAATATGAGAAGTTACCCCACGAAAATTATTTAAACCTTCCATTTTAAGGTAAATACTTACTACTGTTTTGGTTTTTGCTGTTGCTTTTCTTTGAACTATCAGAATTCGCGGTAACGTAATCTTCTGTGGTTGTTGTGCTTTCCGATACATCTGTATTAAGCTTACCTGAATCTGTTCTAGCTAAGCTCGTTTCACTACTTCCAGTCTTTGTTAATATCGGTTCAGAGGGTGACTCTATAATTTGTTTTGGTATTGAACCATTTGGCTCTTTTTGCTGAGATTTTTTTTGAAGATCCCTTCGTCGCGATGGACTTAAAGCTCTTTCCCTCTTTTTGTTAATAAAGCTAGGGGTCCTTTTAAACGGGACATCTGTTAGATCAAGACTAGGATGTGTAATAGCAATTGCTGGAGTATGACTCGGCTTAGGATGTCCCGTTGGCGAAGGAGTTTTAGATAGCATTGGTTGTTTTGTAATTGGCAAAGTAATATTGGGAACTACCGCTGGCGGTGATAATGATACCCTCATTTGTTGCGTAGAGTTAATACTGGAAGCATCTAACTTGATTCTCGGGGATGTAGGTGACTGACTCTGAGGAATTAAGTTATTTGAATATAAATAATTTTAACGGTACATAATACTAGGCTTACTAATCATTTTACCTGTGAAGCATCGAATTCTTCATCTAAAGCGTCTGTATCCAGCGACGATCGTTGTTGATGCTGTAATAATAAAAGTTGTTTTCTCCTTGATGTCGGAGTTAATAATGCCAGAGCACCCGGCGATGCAGCCAAAGAACTTAGATCCGATGAACTGAAATTGAACGATATATGAAATAACTCGTGGTAATGTCACTTTAATACAGTTATTCAAATGAATTACCTAATCACGGTCCCGTTATCTGTGCCGGAGTCCACTTGTAATACGGTCGTTTGAGATTCGTTCCACATGCCATCTGAGTGGTCCCTGCAATTGATATAATTTTATGTAAGATTTGAAAATGATTGAAAAATGATTTTTTAGAACTTATTATTCTATCTGCAATAACCTCTAAATTTATTTCGCAAATCTATAAACGAAGAAAAAAGTAAAGACAAAATTATTACCTGCTATGGTCAATTGTAAGTGACTCGTTGGAAGCGCATGGAGATGTCGATTCTAACGGTGCTAGGATTGTTGTAACCTTGTTTGTAATAACAGCTCGTTTGGTTTTTTGTTCTAGTTCATTGTCAATATGAACTGGATCTGGTGAACCGGGACTAGATTTCGCCGTGCTAAAACAGTACATAAATATAAATAACAGTAACATTTTTTAAAATTACTCTTATATCATTTGGTACTTACGATTCTAATTAAATTATGGTTTATCTTATTTTTTTTTAATGTATACTAGCCGTGCATACCTGGGTGAAGGCATTTCATCTCTGATGATTGTGTCTGTTTGCTCCTCAAAACTAACGCTTCGAATTCTAAATGGTTCATGCTTGTAACTAATATATTTTTCATGGAAATCTTCGTAAGGTGCATTCCCGTCAGAAGAACTATGAAGAGAATTTATGCATGAGAATGGATGAAGTGAAGCATTTGCATTCTTAATTATTGCATTGTAACTAGAAGATATTGCGTAAACGGTATAAACAAACAGAAATAAGTGAAAATCGCTGTGTGTCGGTCTGCGGAAAAATTCGTGAAAGTGCAATTTCTCAGTACTACATGCTTCAAATTGGCTAAAATATTATAATCTTAAAAACAAAGCTTTTTGTATACAGATACTTTTACCTGAAGGAACCATCAGGTTCAAAAGCGAAAATACCCTCGTCTTTGATCGGGGTTTGGTTATAGTTTTGGCCAATGTATTGTTTGTACATAGCATCCCTTTCACGATCCTCTCTGGTCATATTTTCTTGGCTAGTAGACATGATTATTGGAGCGTCCTTGATGCCTTCACTACTGGAACTAATTTCATTTTTTCTTCTAAAATAATGGTTAATAATAAGATTGTGTATTATTTATGTATGAATAAATTTATGCATAAGTTATAACTTACACGTCTAGTAAGATTTCGCCTTCAGACATCGTTTTTTGTAGCATCCTTTTGTTTTTCCTACGTAAAGTTGTAAATGGTATCGCCTCATCATCGGGTCGTGGTTCGAAGTCTATTATTATTTCCTTTTCGTTCTTTTCGCTGTCATCTGTCGTTGTAGCGGACGTTTCAGTAGAAGGTTCCGATTGAAACGTTGATGTTTTGGACAAAGGATGAGAAGTATTTTGCGTTTTCTGTGACGCATCGCTTGTACTTTTAGACAGAATTGATTTTAAAGAACGTTCCGCTCTTGTTTGTTTAGCTATTTCTTGCTGCAAATATTCTAAATTACGACGATTAAGAGCCATGCTCTTCTCGATATTGTCCATGTCGTCATCGATCGTATCGTCACGATCGCTTTCATGAATAAATTGGAAGTTTTGCTGGAAATATTCTTGAGCTTGTCGTTGAAGAGTGCTTAACTCTGATGATTTATCTACTTGTGACGAAGCTACAGATTTAATGGACGAGGAAGTTACGTCGTCAGAATCTCCTCTTTGCAAAAGCGGTGAAGTTGGCATTACTGAAGTAGGTGATCTTGGTGACCTCGGTGGTTCTTCAGACTGAGTTCTGTGAAGTTTTTCATGATCGTGGTTTATAAAGCTGGAAAGAATTACAAGTAATGGTAATAAATCTATTAAGCCACCTAATAGACTATACGTTTAAAGCGTTATTAACTATTATGAATGGTACCTTTCAAGTGTAACATTGACTTCATTCTCTGTCTCACGTCCCAATAACCGATCACCCCCGACTTCAGAAAATGATTTAGTAAGTCTTCTTACACCAACCGCGTAGCCATTAGTTTGAACGCCCGCTGCCACCATTTTAACCTGAAATAATAATAACTTGATATTGCTAAATAAATAAAATATATTAATTTGGAATTACAATAAGTGAAAGGTCATAAAGTTAATATTACTGCAAAATAAAAAAGAACCTACTCTTTTGATAGTTCTAGGACTTAATGATAGGTAATTTGGTGGCAGCGGCTTTCTTCCTAGGCAGACTTCAGTTTGAGTAGCTTGAGTTCGCATAACTCCCTTTTTTATGGAATCTGTAAATCATTAATGTGATTAACATAATTAAATAGCTATATATGTTACTTTGATCACGAACAGTTATGTAATTTTACGGATTGTACTAACCTAATACAACAACCTTAGGTTGTTCTTGTTGAGGTCGTTGCGGTGGTATAATAGGATGTGTCGGCATGGGGCCCATAGGAGGCGGGTAGTGTAACGTCGGTGCGTTTTGAGCTGCTATGTATTGTGGATAAGGTGCGAACGGCTGGAATATGACTGGTAAAGCTGCATACGGCTTGGATTCCGGCTGTAAAACAAATTTACATTAGTAATAAAAAATACTTTATGATTTTTGTGATATTATTACCTTTACAGTCCTGCCATCAATGAGACGCTCGCAGTCGCGTCTGTAGCGCCCCCCACCGATAGCTGCAGGCATCACGGAGTCATCGAACGTGGTCAGAGTGTGGGAACGAGCGAAGGATACGTGCTTAGTTCTAAAAAATGTAGTATAACTTTAGTATCAAGAAGTGTTCTACGTTTTAATCTATATTAGAATTGACGTGAAACTAAGACCTAATTTTTACTATATTGACCGTAGACTTATCCTTTACTCAGTGACCAAACGAATACCAGAACTGACATATTAAAACAGTCGAGTATGTAATCGATCAGTGAAAAATGGGTGTACAAAGATTAAAGTTGTCCTTACCTGTGCGGAGGTATAGTGAGGGGTGGCGGTGGAGGCGGAGGCGGTATGGGGGTGTGCGCGGGGCAACTGGAAACCACACCATGTTGTTACTTATAACTAAGGATGCGTTCACACCGTACAAATATTTACATGAACAACACTGTGGTATATACTCTCTCTCTCTCTCTCTCTCTGTCTTTGGTTGACTTACATGTTTAAATGCGAATGTTTTGGCAGTGCGAACGCGTGATAATATTGTGCTATGTGTTGTTAATCTTTCGTTTTACATTATATTAGTAAGTGAAGGTATGTTTGGATTTTTTGATTTATCACTAAAAGGGATTTCTTTTCCATTTTTTTTGTTTTTAAATTTAATTAAAGTTCGACTTACGGTACAATTGTGGGGTGTCTAGGCAAAGAACCCCCTCGGGTTACTGACGCGATTTGGTCGACATTATAATTTTGCGGCCAACCCGCGTTATCTTCTATTACCGATCTGCAAAATAATTATAGACATTTAATATTACTACATCATACATAAATATGAGGATATACTTACGAAGGGAGTGGATTCAGATATCACGGCTGATATAAATGTATGGAGCAGCACACTGTGCCGACGCTGCGTAAGGACAAGGGCAAGTTGATACATAATAACAATTCGTTACTAAAATCTACTTTTTTATGTTTGAACTAGCGCTCCACCACGATCCCATCTAATGAGAGTGATGATGTGGTCGAAAGATGGTACGCGCTACCCTAATACCATATTTAACAGTGGTAGAGCCCGCTTTAATATCTTAGCACGAATGGGTCGGCTCGCCCGGTGCAATACCAC
>LD688935.1:3556737-3569030 GCA_003118335.3 Papilio memnon
ATTGCGTGGAAGGTGACATGATCAAGAAGGGAGTGATGACTGAGATGAAGGATGACAGAGTTATTTGGAGGACGAAAATCCGGTGCGCCGACCCTACAGTAGTAGGATAAGGAGGAGGAGATGACGTGTTAAGAAACCTAATTATGGCATATATTTTTCTACTAAGTATTTATATTAAGCTAGCTTTTGCTTGAGACTTTGTCCGCGGAAATAAAAAAATATAGTAATAAACACAGCCTATGTTACTTAACAATAATTTAGCTTTATAATGGTAAAGAGGTCAAGTTATGTAAGTTTAATTGCTACATACAACAATACAATTATTTCGTTTTTATTAGTATAGACTAATTTGTGATTTCAAAATGAACTATTTAGTCGAATATTTCCTTGAAAATTAGCTCCATTGGCAACATAAACAAATTACTCTTTGCAGAATGTTTTGAATGCAAGGGTAACTAGTATGTTCTCGGTTAGTTAGTGTGTCGAATGAGACTAAAACATGTTTCATTTAAAAGCTGTGTAAAAAAAACGTTTTCGGTTTAAAAATCATACCATGTAGTGTCTATAGCATTAATTATTATTGGAATAACCATCTTTGTACCATTAAAAACGATAGAATATATTTAGAACAGACCCTGCATTAAAGTTAAAATAAAGTAAAAAGTCTAAATAAACATAAATTCACATATTTTTTTATACTATAGGTGGCAAACGAGCAAACGGCCACCTAAATCCGCCGAAATAGCGAAGCGACAGCTGCCCATAGACATCCGCAATTGCAGATGCGTTGCACACTCTAAATCGACGGAGGAGGGGACGTACATAAAGAGGATATTTCCCCTTCCTAAGCGTCTCCTCCGCCGTCAAAACCATTTTCCCATCCAATCCTTTCCTTATAAGAAAAGGGTGGAACGGGAAAGGGACTAAACTTGAGCCTCTGGTACCACACTCATCAGTCGAAACGCGGAATTGCTTCCACTTCACGCCTGTCTTCTGTGTAGACTAAAAAAAGCGAGTAAAATACTTTTGCACAATACTTTTTTCGCACGTGTACTAAAAATGTGGAACCAAATTTTCATCAATATATGTCCAAATAAGTCTATTACGAATGCTTCTTCAAATGTTGATTTTAAAGATTTGTAATTTAGAATCTTATAGTAATTGTTAACTTAAATTAAATGGTAATTAAGTCATCACAGTGATAAACAGTTGGATAACAGCTGTGACAGCGGTACATTTGCATAACGCTATAAATCATAAGAAATTAAGTTTAAATCCAGTTTACGGCAGCGCTGCATCGCTAAGCATTTTAAAACTCCGGCAACGGGTGAACACGGATAAAGAATTACCTCGTTTGCCCCAACTTTAAGATAAATTTTGCATACATTTAAAGCCTTAGTTTTATTTAATTTAATTTATTCTTGTATTTAGTAATTGTTTTTACATATTACCAAATAACTTTTCATATTATAATTACGCATAATAGTACTTTAAGAATTAAGCTATGAACGAAAATTGCATTAATATTAAAATTATTGCTGAAATAAAGTACAAAACAGTGTTTCAAAGATGAAATCTGATTTTAAATAAGAAACTATATCTTCGCGTATTTTTCTACGAAGAAACTTGAACAGTTATGGAAAAGACGTTCCCTTTTATGCCTTTTTGTTAAAAACTTTAAAACAACAGTTTTTCTTACTTGAATATAAAGTTTCTGATTCAATGGATTTTAGTTAATATTTTTATTTCAAACAGTTTTAGGGAAAAATTTCTCAATCTTATAAATTACTAGCTGTTCCCATGCGGCTTCATCCGCGTGGAATTATAAAAACTTTATTTCATTATTTACCTACATTTTGTCAAATTATCATTTGTAAATGTCCAAATGACACGACATGATGACAAACCATGGCAATCTTGCATCCTTGAATTTGGCAGCTACTTATGGTCGCTTTCCTACGTTAGGGTTTTTATCCAAAATATTTTAATCCTTAGTTTAATGGCGTGAAAATACATAGCCTAAAGCGTGACGTAAGTGTAGGGCTTTTTATTAAAAAAAGAATTATTCAAAAATATGCTGTAATTGCTGACATCTTAGGCAACAAAGAAGTGTGTGTTTACGCTTTATTATATTAGTATAGATTGAATGTTTTTTTAATAATATACACGTAAATACTCACTTAGAGCATTAGCCTCCTATTAAAATTAAGCTCTCTCCATCTTTCTGTACCCCGTATTAATGTTCTGTCTATAACTGTATCCAGACAGCGCTCTTGTAATGGCATACGAAACAGTCTTACTTTCTGGCAACTTGCCAACGCAAAGACCGCTTGGAATAATGTAATTATGCGCTTCCATGAATGCCTGAGGCTCAATGCTTTTGTTTATTCACATTTCAACCACAACGCCCTCTCCATAACTATAGTACTCTTTATTAAAATACCAAGAAATTAAATCTAAAGACGCACTTTTTTTCAATTCATTGAATGTAGTGATTGGGATTTTATGTAACATTCTGCAGTTTAAGTGCTTGAACCAATTTTGACATTTACGGACTCAATTGATATTTATTTATCCCAGGAGTGTCATAGAGTAAACCAGCAAACAGAATACCAGGAACATTCAAGCTCATTATTTTAATTAACAAGTGATAATATTCATTATTAATTTCAAAAAGCTTGAAAGAAGGCTATAATATTTTATAAGGTAAACATTATTGTGTATTTACTATTTTAGCTATGTAATTGTTCGCACCTAGCTCCACATTTATTTCAAGACTCTCAGCTTATCTGGCAAGTAATATTTCAAAGGATTTTTCCGAGTGAAAAAGCTAGTTGCCAGCTTTTCATAATTTACCTCCATTCTATTTACTCACTTCCCACAGAAACATTGCTAGGAATAGTTACCACGTAGCTTGAAATAAATTTAAAAAGTATTTTTATGATAAACTAGCTGTTCCCTTGAGGATTCATCCGCGTGAAATTTTAAAAACTTTACTTCATTGTTTAACTATGTACATTTGTCAAATTATCAATTGCAAATGTCAAAATGACGTGACATGATGACAAACCATTGCAATCTTGCTTCCTTGATGTTGGCAGCAACTTATGGTCTCTTTCCCACATTAGGGTTTTTATCCAAAATATTTACCCCTAAGTTTAATGGCGTGAAAACATATAGCCTAAAGCGTGACGTAAGTGTAGGGCTTTTTTATTAAAAAAAGAATTATTCAAAAATATGCTGTAATTCCTGATATCTTAGACAACAAAGTGTGTATTTACGCTTTATTATATTAGTATAGATAGATGTTGAGATGAACCACACTAATTACTACGCACTCAGAGTCATTCACTAGCTACTAAGGGAAACCCTTAGTGTTGATAAATATTTTCTATATAATTATTTTTAGCTGTTCTTCGTCCATAAAAATTATCTTATCAAACCTTAATCCCCCTTATTCTAAAAGAAATTTATGACTTGTAATGTCGCAAAAAATGAGCCAATTTCTTCATTCAATAGGGATTATAAATCAACGTTAATGCTTGTCCTTTTCAAAATGATCCTTACTTAAAAAAACACTAAAAAAATATTTTACGATTATATTTCGAGAAAAAGCATTAATTGCCGCACTCAGAATCCTTCAGTGATCACTAAAGGAGACTCTTAGTGGAGATTTTTAATAGAATATTAACTCTGAGCGTCCGTTTAAGTGATTCTTAAACAAATAAGTGTCAGATAGGTATTTCAAGTTAAAAATGCCGTAAAAACGTTATATTTTTTTAATTATTCATGTTTATAAGAACGCTATTAGAACCAACGTAAAATATTTGTTTTGTATCAAAGTTTCAAGCTTCGTTAAGGCTTCGGTTGATGGAAATTTTAATTAATATCGCGTCAACCTCTAATGTTGCAGCGATCGTAAAATGTGTGTGCGAAGCTAAGCCTAAAGGTATTTATGGCGATCAATTAAATTGTGACAAGGGAATTTGTACCCTATTCTCTTACCTTAAGACTTATTACATTTTGGAGGAAAGTAAATCGATTTTTCATAAATTAATTTTCAATAATATTATTCTATAAGTAGAAATTAAACAGAAGTTATACGTTCTTTTGTTTTCATCTTACAACTGATTTGCCTACCTTTTTCGAGGTCTAGATATAATTTTACTCTTTGACATTTTACCATAGATTATGGCTTTTACCACAATAATTTTACGAGTGCCATTCTCCGATCTTTAAATTTTTCTATTGATAAATTAGCAACGAAAATACTCAATGTTATTTATACAGTAAAAGACATACAATAACTTAATAAATGAAACGAAAGACCAGCAAAAACTCGTATACATTTGATGTAATAAAATCAATTTCTGACGAGACAGCTACCGAAGCTAATAAAATGGATTAAAAAAAAAGTCGTCTCAAGTAATTGAATTTCCAAGATTAATCCCTTATCCCGTTCCTTAAGCAGAAGAAAATGAATTTCTACACTGTCTTTTGATTTCAAGATCGAATCAGAATAGTTTGCTAAGTTTATTTGTCTTTATTTAAGTACTAGCTTTCGCCCGCAACTCCGTTCGCGTGTTATTGAAAAAGTGAGCATCCTATGTGTTCTTCCAGACTAAAATCTACATCTATACCAAAATTCATCAAAATCCGTTCAGCCTTTTAGGCTACAAACGCTAACAAACATCCCTCTAAGCTTTCGCATTTATAATATTACTAGCTTTCGCCTGCAAATCCGTCCGCGTGATATTAAAAAAATGAAAGTCAGTAGCCTATGTGTTCTTCCAGACTATCTCCTACATCAATGCCAAAATTCCTCAAAATCCGTTCAGCCGTTTAGGCTACAAACGCTAACAAACATCCATCCATCCATCAACAACATTCGCATTTATAATATTAGTATTAGCATGATAGTCCTTCAAGAAGCGAGCCTACAATCTCCTCAAAGGCCGGCAACGCATCTGTATTTCCTCTGGTATTGCGGATGTCCATGGGCGTCGTTGAACACCTCTGTGTTCCCGCCGCTCGTTTGCCCCCCTCTCTTATAAAAAAAAAAAGTATGAAATATGGCATGATTACCGTAAAGTATCCAATCCATACAACTTGTTTATTTATTTACGAACTTGAAATATAAGTTGCAAAAATACTAAATGAAGTATTGACTTTAACGAGTAACATCTTAATATAAGGAAAATGTATTGGAATCGAAATACATTTTTTGTTTTTTTTATCAGAATTTTGCTACAAGTTTTTCATACTAATCCCCAATGGTATAGTGACAAACATAAAAACATAGATTTATTTATATATAATTAAACAAAAAGGTTTTGTTGTAATTGGGAATTCAGCGTTATTTTGTTTAGGCAAACTTTACAACGTGATAATTACAGGGCATGATTAAAAAGCAGAATTTCAGTTGTTTTGAACAACGCGTTATTTGTTCCCTTGTTAAGAGAAATTGTTTGACCGTAAAACTTTTGTCCTGGAATTTGCCTGCATTCTATATGAAACAAATAATACGTGAATATGTTTATATACAACTAGGTGTTCGCGTGCGGCTTCATCCGTGTGAAATTATAAAAAGCAACTTATGGTCTCTTTCCTACATTAGGATTTTTATCCAATTTATTTACCCCCTAAGTTTAAAAGCGTTAAAATATATAGCCCAAAGCGTGACGTAAGTGTTGGGCTTTTTATTAAAAAAAGGATTATTCAAAAATATGCTGTAATTGCTGACATCTTAGGCAACAAAGAAGTGTATGTTTACACTTTATTATATTAGTATAGATGAAACGCAATATTATAATTAGTTCTATATTATTAAGAATTTGCAACGGGTTTTCTAAAGCTGCAGTAACAGTGGGACATTAAACACAATATTAAAACACAAATACGCTGGAATTACTCCTAGCAGTGAGTAACAACATTATTCTCTAATTCATTAGGCGAAAATAGCTACATTTCGAAGCATAGTTGTATAAAAATTGGTAAATGAATACATTGACTAAATCCCTTTCATTGTTTATTATTTAATTAATAGCTATTTGCCGGATTTATGAATTTTGCGTTATTCCGTGTTCGCAATGAAGTTTACAACTTATAATTGGACATGATTTGCAAACAAAATACGAGGCGTTGAATGTTTCGAGTGGCGTGGCTGTTTAATTAGAAATCAAATGACTTCCGAACAGTTAAGCAATACGATAAGCTGATACTTCAAAAGTTAATATTTATCTTTTCTAGCAAGAAACCAAAAACAATCTTTTTAATTCATTGAATTTCAACTAGTGGTAGACTTGCGAATTATCAAATTTAAGACTAAGATATGTGTGAACACTATTTAAGCACTTCAGTTTAAGCAGATATTAACATTCATACAGTAGGCGCACGATTTTAGCCACACAGCTACAAAAGTTGAAAAAGAACACGCTTTTCGATATAAATGAGGGTTGATCGCGACAGGTCTCAAGCTTGCCGAAGGCTATCTCAGTGGAATTAGGAACTAATAAACCATGACTTAAAATATAACCATCATCATCAGTCTTATCTCACTCGCTTAGAGTCGGTGCACCATTATCGTTGTGATTTTAGGTAGATTAATGTGCGTCCACACTAGCGAAACTTTCATATATAAAACATGTTTTTTCTCTTGACAACTGAGTGCGCGAATGAAGTGCAAACTTAAGCTCGTATAACTCTTTTTATTATAATATTGCAAATGTGCAAGCGGCCACCTGAAATGTCGAAAACAGCTAAGCAATCGTTGCCCATAAACATCCGCAATAGCATCCGTTATGAAAATGTAGGATATCATTAAGTCACATCTTTAACTTTTCCCTACCTTCACTACAAATAACATACTTTGTTTTATGAGTTTTATACATTCAAACAGGAAAATTGCAATCATTTTTTTAATTAACTTCTGAAAGAATTATTTTTTCACGGCTGAGCGTCTCGAGTTAAAAGTAAATTACTAACTTGAAAGTGGAAAAACATTTTCACATTGAAAAATCTCATTTTTACATTGAAATTAATTTTTAAAAACTTTCACCATTTTAATTGTTCATCCTCTTTAATTGTGCGTTGTTTTTAATTAACTTTAAAAATGGTTTCGTTCGAATTATTTAACTAAAAAAACAATTAAGATTGACAACAAACTATGGTATCTTTGGCAAAAAGACAAACGTAATATTATTCATTATATGGAAATGAATATTCGACTCATTCGACAATATTTGTACTCGCTCGAGTACTTCATAGCGCACAATATTTGCACATTTTTACATTTACGAAATGTCGTGTGTACAAATACAATTTGGAAAATGCACGTTCCATATGTTTACAATTTTCAGTACTCGTACGTGACAATGCAAATATAAATTTTTGTTTGTTTGTCTCCTTTTTTTACATCATCTTTGTGCGGGTGTTCTTATATACCACAAACAATGGATAAATCCATTTTTATCTTGTGACTTATGTTTTTTATCTGTGACGTCATCACAATGGGCCTCATTGTTCTGCGTTATGAATAGAGCTAAGTGAAAACTCATGAAACGATGTCTAGAAATATTTGCTGCTGTTTGGAGGAGTAGAACGTTGCATTACTATTTCCTTTGATTGAAAAATGTACAGTTTAACTGACAGTCAAAATTTTACGTACACGTGTCAATTTTAACTGTACCATTCGACTGTTCAATTTAAACTGAAGGAAAATGCTGCAATAATCAAACAAATATGCTTTGAAACAAATAGTGTCGATCAAATTCCACGCGTTTGTTTGTGATCGTGATTGAAAGCGATTGCTCACTCGGTTATAGTAGGTGCGTGTATTGGTAATTGATAATTACCTATCACAAAAAATAATAAATTTCTGAGAATTTTTCATTTCAAATATGAGGTGAGATAGTGTGTTACGGTTCGGTAATGGATTTAACTACATTTTTAACGTTTTACAAAGGAAAGTGAACAGTAAACAAACTAGATATAACTTAATTTCTAGTTAC
Organism: Papilio memnon; assembly: GCA_003118335.3. Classification (NCBI taxonomy): domain Eukaryota; kingdom Metazoa; phylum Arthropoda; class Insecta; order Lepidoptera; family Papilionidae; genus Papilio; species Papilio memnon. The sequence continues at coordinate 3,564,747 of LD688935.1, forward strand.
CGTAACATAAGTAATTAAGAAAATAGTAAAGAAATATAAAATCACCAGATAATATTCATCAAACATTTCTACGTATTTTTTTTTAATAAAACTCGATTTGTAGATTATTACATCGCCTCTCGCGATGTATTCGTTTAAAAAGCTTTATCATCAAAAAACGCGAGCAGAATTTTTCGGTAATAAAAATAGAAATAAATCCAAATGCAAATAAAACATCAACAAATTGAAAAAAAAGCTTTGTTGTGCACGAAAAAAGCGCTGAAAAAGTTTACGTAACCGTAAATCTTTAACGACGGCTACAAAATTCAATGAACGTGAAATATAAAAGCTCCTGGGCTTTCGCTTCATTGTCACGAATAAATCGACACGTTTTAATCCATTACGCAATTGGCTACTTTTATTTTAATATACCTAGCAAGACCACTTATCCTTTAGTTATATAAATTTACTACAGCGGACTCCGATATTTTGCACATAAGTATTTAGAAAGACCTTAGTCTTTGATCTTAATCTACACTCAGTTCAATTTCAGATTCATCCTCATGTGCAATGTTTTCGTGAGCATTACAAAATGGTGTTTCTCACTTATAGTTTATCCTAACCTAATGGTTTTGAAATATATTCTTTGATACATTAAAGAAACATTTTATCAATACTAACACACGCTTTTCTATTTGATCACCTACATCTTTCCGTCAATCATCTTGAGTAGCATTTGCGATATGCCTTCGTATCCCTCACGTTACCGCTGGGCCGTTGATCCTTTTGTTGTTTCTAACAAAAGGATCTTATCAATAAAGGTGAAAAATATTTATTCACACGAATAGTAGAATCAGATCTGTAATATATTCGATACGTATTACAAAATAAACCAAAACCCAGTTCGAGTTTTAAACTTTTCGCCCGAAAAATTGTTACAGGATTTTTTTTATCTAAATAAACGATAGAAAAAAAGTTTGTTTTTCGACTCTTTTTACAATCACTCGGCTTCCTTCATTTAATTAAGTTACACTTACGTTTCCTTACTAAGTAATTTATTTCTTAATTAAACCGAGGAGAATTTATAGGGAATCTGGTTGAAAATATTAATGTAAACTAAAGGTACTTTTATTTTGTATTCCTATATTAAAATGTATTTAAATTTCTCATGATACATAGGTATAACCTTTAAAAGAAATTTTATGTTATAGAGAGGAAATATATCATGTTTTTAGTATTAATAAAATTCTCAAAAATAAGTATCAATCTCCGTTATTTTTGTATATTTATGTAAGATTTCTTACACACAGATAAATTCTACTTCTTACTATCTTTACAAAGATAAGCCAGGCCATCTTCAGCCATCCGGTGTCCGCACTAAGTTTATTTAATCGTGAGATTATTTCCGGCAACTTAATAACTTGAGATGGCCCGACAGTTAGTAGATGGACTCGTTTCTTAATTAAATAAGATCGTTTGAAGATATATTTGCTTACTTCTAAAAAAAAAAAAATAACTCCGACCGATTTTACCGATTGTATCGTTATTACACTCTCGGGAATTATGGGAATCGAATGATACCTCACTCGTTAAAATTTCAGCCACTTAAGGTACAGGTTACAATACCATCGAAAAAAAAAATGAAAACGCACATAATATTATGAGCGCGAAAAAAAATATCATCTATAAGTCATTAGAGTAAAAAGTATGACTGGCTAAAATTACGAGTTGAGATGAATAAATGCAATTAAAGTATGTTAATAGGAAATTAATTAAACCTTTCTACAAGTAAAAGTAAAGTGTGCTGTTAACAGAAATATAATTTATTCCACGAACCGGAAACCTCGCCCACACTGAAGTTTATGGTCAGAAACGCGAGGGTTGATTTTGCATTCCATTAACTTTCAGTAAATTTAATTTTGCACCTTGTTTATTCCGATAATACAACATTTCACACTTCATTAAATTTCATTTTATAACTCCGTACCACTATCTATTTGTACGTGCTATTGTTATCCTCCGTTTAATCTATACTAATATAATAAAGCGTAAATACACACTTCTTTGATGCCTAAGATGCAATTGCAACGTATTTTTGAATAATTCTTTTTTTAATAAAAAGCCCTGTACTTACGTCACGCTTTAGGCTATATATTTTCACCCCATTAAATAAATATTTTGGATAAAAACCCTAATGTGGGAAAGAGACCATAAGTTGCTGCCAATATCGAGGAAGCAAGATTGCTATGCTTTGTCATCATGTCATGTCATTTTGACATTTGCAATTGATAATTTGACAAATGTAAACAATAAAATTAGATATTTTCATGCGGATGAAGCCGCACAGGAACAGCTAGTACCTAATAAGAAAGAACTCTCGTTTTTAATTTCGACAGTAGATTATATTATAATAATAAATAGCTACTACAAATATGTTGATTAAAATCTATCAAATAACAACGGCATTCGAATCTCAAACAAGACGCCCACGCAACTCCCACGCTCGAATACTCGTATTTTATATATTTTACAGTATTAATTCAATGAAATGTCCATGGTTTAAAATTTATTTATTTGCAATAAAATACATGTAATTATTATAATAAATTAATCAACTTAATAAGATTAAACCCGTGACTTTTTTAGTTTATTCTAAAGTTAAACTATTCAATAGCAATAAAAAATAATAACCGCTCGTTTCTATTCAATTCTACAAACTGTGAGTTGTGAGCAGAGCGTGGAAAGTGGGTCACATTAGGCGCTGAAAGTGATGCTTGCCCCCTCCATAAGTTAACCTTTTTATCACTTGTTCGTTAACATAACCTTTTTTATCTAAATAAAAGCTTTCCCATACGTCTGATTAAATAAAAATATTACATGTGTATAGATATTTTATTTAATATTGACGAATATTGCCAGCGTAGAACACCTATTTCGCTTGCCACAAAACCAGAAGAAGTTCGCTGAGCTGACGGCCAACCTCCATTAATGGAGAGGCACTTCGAGAGAGAGAGAGAGATATTTTATAGTATAGATAAGGTATTTATAGGTTTGTTACCTTTAAATCCATGATTCAAATTAAAATTGTGTAGCATACTTAATACCAAAATAAATAATTAGCTACGTAAATTACGTAAAGGCAAATATTTTTAGAATTAATGAACATTTTATCAATCTCACTAATATTATAAATGCGAAAGTTTAGATGGATCGATGTTGGTAAGAGTTTTTCGCGTAAACGACTGAACGAATCTCGATTTAATTTCGAACAGTTGGAGAGCATAGTCTGGAATAACACATGGGTTACTTGATTTTGTTTGTTTTAATTACACTCGGACGGAGTCGAAGGCGAAATCTAGTTCTATAAAACTCTATAAAAGTAGCTGTACCCGTGCGGCTTCATCCGCATGAAATTATAAAAAAAATATTTTATTGTTTACATATGTCATATTCTCAATTGCAAATGTCAAAATTCAAATGCACAAATGACAACGAAGGCCAACATTTGATACCAATCATTGTAACATGGCAATTTTACTTCCTCGATATTGGCAGCTTGTAGTTTATGGTCCCTTTCCCATGTGTACCTTTTTTTCCAATTTATTTACCCCTAAGTACAATAGCGTGAAAATATATAGCCTAAAGCGTGTCGTAAGTATAGGGATTTTATTAAAGAAAGCATTATTCAAAAATATGCTGTGATTGCTGACATCCTACGCGAAGTAATGTGTGTTTACGCTTTATTATATTAATATAGATAGATGATAATGCGTAAGTGTAACGAATTGAGGTTGCTCTTCAAATTCCAAGAATGTAGATTGATTAAGGTCGCCGCAAACTAATGACTTTTACGAAGTTATGCCCGATAAATAATTTTGGTCGACGACATCGTGATTGAGGGCGTCTCAAAGATTCTTTGTACCTAAAAATAAATTTCTAAATTCAATGTCTTATATGAAGGTTAATGGTATTGTCCTTAACTTAGGATTAGGGAACGGAGTCCCTTTGTGTTTAGAACATAGTGTTAGGGAATTTGATATCCATACATGCGTAAACCCCTTTGTTTGGTGAGATTAATGCGGTTTTCAGAGAACATTTATCTTATTAATTACACGACCCTTATTAATAACAAAAGAGAAAAGAAATAAACATAACCGTATTTAAATTATTTAAACTATCGTGAGACATTATCTTAATCGAAAATTAAAAACGGCTAAACTCAACAATTACAAATTAAATTCTAACAACAATAGCAACACTTCAATATTTTCGAGTCCGTCGACATCGCCGTCGCCGAAGCAAGAA
>LD688935.1:3569099-3594314 GCA_003118335.3 Papilio memnon
GAAGGGTCCGAAACTAGTCGGTGCCGTCACCGGAGAATAAAACGTGAGTTTAGCCGTTTTTAATTTTCGAATAACCGTATTTCCTGGTATTTAAAATTCCGTTTAAATTTTCATCAAAGTGAAAACAAAAAATTGAGATGGAATTTAAATCTATATAAATACAGCGAATAGAAATAAAATTACATTCCACGGAAATATAACAGGAAACTGTAAAGTTCTATGCCTGTAAGTAGCACTTGCGAAAGAATGACGTAGCACATTGTAGCAGGTCGTAGCATGCGGTAAAAGCTTACTTCAGACGTTCGTAGAAGCGTTCTTCAGCTGTAATATTGAGAAAATTAAATATAACGCTCTACGACATGTTACTCAAGAACCATTGAAAGTGTATATAATTATCTTTATTTCAAACAGATTTCTATAAAAATGAGTGTTCAAAATCATAAAAGAAATATGAAACCCCTCTCGCTTACGAGCACGACCTCGTGCTACAAGCATTTTAAACTCTCACTACGAGCAAACTTGGATAAAGAATTACCTCGTTTGCTGCCCAAACTTTAAGATAAATGAGTTTACACAACTTTGAAACGGTTGCTTTATAATTTCATTGGAACTGATGTGAGTTATTTCTTTTAGTTTAGTTTTCTATTAATATTTTCTATTGATTTAATGATTTTTTCAACTTTTGTTCCACAATTAATGTCTCCCACGTCTACTAGGAAATATCGGAGTTGTGGTATCATGTATCAATTTTGAAATTTCATATTATTATTTAAATTTCATATTTAACTGCTACCGACATCTTTTCGAAACGGTTTCTTATATATTTAGTAATCTATACTAATATAATAAAGCGTAAACACTTCTTTGTTGCCTAAGATGTCAGCAATTACAGCTTATTTTTGAATAATACTTTTTTTTAATAAAAAGCCCTCCACTTACGTCACGCTTTAGGCTATATATTTTCACGCCATTAAACTTAGGGGATAAATATTTTGCATAAAAACCCTAATGTGGGAAAGAGACCATAAGTTGCTGCCAACATCAAGGAAGCAAGATTGCCATGGTTTGTCATCATGTCATGTCATTTTGACATTTGCAATTGATAATTTGACAAATGTAAACAATAAAATAAAGTTTTTATAATTCCAATCGGATGAAGCCGCACCGGAACAGCTAGTTTCCTTATATGCAATGTAGTTCATATAAAGAATAAAAATATACTGACACTAATCTTCTTAAAAAAATAATACTCGTATTAAACTTGGTAAGGGAATTCCAATTTTGATTTAATAATGTTTTTGAATGTAAATGATGTTCCATTTTTCTATAAGACGATGAACATTTTAATTTAAAACAAACAAGAGTACGCTCCGATAACAGAAAAGAATGAGGAAAAATATATCCAATATTCTGTTACTCGGGAAATTATGTAAGATCCTGAACATGCGTCGGTTATATTTTGAAAATATAAAGTAGAATAAAAATTACATCCTTGATAAAAATTTTAGTTTTTTTATTAAATTATACTTCTGTAATTTTGTATAATAAGTTAATTTTGTATAATACAATAAACGTTAAAGACAACATTACTTGTCGATTTCCGTTTCGGAGTTTACCCGGAACAAACGCGGCTTGTGGACCGACAGACAATTTTTTTTTAAATTCGATTTTCGTTAACAGCAACGCAAATACACCATCTTCCCGAAATCTAGACATTTTCCTTTGATATTACAAAAAGACACTCCAATTTTATTACATGTATAGACAAAGGATGTAGTCCAATAATAAAGTTGTCTGTTAGGTATTTTCTAACATTTACCGAATTTAATATTATGACCCTCTTCTGGATTAATATAAATTATTAACTAATATTTTACTAATTTAGGTCAGCACTCATAATATGATCAGTATTATGAGCGGCCAACGTCAATATGTTGCGGTTAGCCATATCATTACGGCCATTTCGACCGTATTAAACATAACATAAATAATCCATTACTTATATAAAAAACTAGTTACTCCGTGCGAGTGGAATTAAAAAAAAAGTATGTAGCCTATGTGTTCCATTAGACTATACTCTACATCAACATCATCATCTCCTCCTCCTTATCCTACTCCCATAGGGTCGGCGCACCGGGTTTTCGTCCTCCAAATAACTCTGTCATCCGTCATCTCAGTCATCACTCCCTTCTTGATCATGTCACCTTTCACGCAATCCATCCATCTCTTTCTAGATCTACCTCTACCGGTGTACCTCCACATTTATAACTAACGTCCTTCTTGTTACATTCGATTTATCCCTTCTCATAACATGCCCATACCACGCTAACCTTTTATTCCTTATTTTCTCAACCACTGGGGCTACTCTAAAATTTATTCTAATTAGACTATGCATCTATGCCAATTTCATCGATATTCGTTCAGCCGTTAAACTCTAACAAACATTCACCCATCCATTTAAACATTCAAATTTATAAGATAGCGTTAATGTTCCAAAATTCATGTAAAATCTAAGAATTATCTTACATGTGTTATTGTTCCAAATAAAATCTCAAAATAAACAAACACCCTTTATAAAGTATCTTCCTTTAAGAATAGAACGTGACTTTTTTGTAAAGATTGAGTGTAATGTTTGTTTTCAATTACGTAAAACAGCAATTTCTATTTATCGTATAAAGTGCTTCGATGTTAATGTGCTTTTGAAGGATTTTTATACCTTCTACAGGTGGTCGCCCATTGGTCAGAATAAACCCATAGTTGTTGTTTACACATATTAATAAAATGAAACATGACAGCGCTTTGATGTTTGGTTAACTGTCAACACACAGCATAATTTATTTCGAGTCAAAGATTTTTCTTTGGAGACATCTTATCAAATTGGAATCTAAGTTAAATGATTTTTATTTTTGTATGTATTGAAATAACTCAAAAACTACTGGGACGATTTTAAAAATTCTTTCACGATTAAAAGGCTACGTTATCATTGAGTAACTTAGGTTATATTATTTATTGTTGTTCATTTGCACACGGACGAAGTCGACGAAGCAAAACAGTTCTAAAATTTATTTTTGATTGTAAAGCTTTTGACTTTACTAAACAAGTAATTAAAAAAAAAACACTTACTACGAGTAGTTTTTACATTCAAATTTCTATTCAACTTCTAATAACTCAAGTGTTCTTTTGTTAAAAAAAACTAGATGTTCCCTTGCGGCTTCATCCGCATGAAATTATTATATAAAAACTTTATTTTATTGTTTACATTTGTCAATTCTCAATTGCAAATATCAAAATGACATGACATGATGACAAACCATGGCAATCTTACCTTGATGTTGGCAGCAACTTATGGTCTCTTTCCCACATTAGGGTTTTTATCCAAAATATTTACCCCCTAAGTTTAATGGCGTGAAAATGTATAGCCTAAAGCGTGACGTAAGTGTAGGGTTTTTTATTAATAAAATGTTTTTTCAAAAACATGCTGTAATTGCTGACATCTTAGGCAACAAAGTGTGTGTTTACGCTTTATTATATTAGTATAGATTATTAATTTTAAAATATACTCGTGAAACTTATTACATTTTCAGTTCGTATAGATATGACGTTATTTCTCGTTAGTTCCTGACTGGAATGTAAATCTCATGTTCTAAGACGTTCTCATGTTTATGTACACACCATTAGACTGGAACAGCAACAAAAGACTCAAGCTTTGAAATGCCAGTTAGACGTCAAGATATGCGAATACATCTTGACGTAAATATTCTTAAGACGTTACTACCCAAAGAGATGCAAAGAAATCACTTACTTCCGTACTTAACACTTTTAGTGATTACTTCAGCAGTTGCTTGGTGTTGATTTTCATAATTTATCTGTACTTTACAAGTATGATAACGGTTTTGACATAAACTGTTATCCGTAAAACAAGTTTAAACTGGCTTTCAACTTAATTTTACTTAGAAGTTAAGTCTGTCTGAATTTTATGTAGGCTGCAAGTACAAGAAATTCGTGAATGTTATAACTGCTAATTGAAATTCCCTTTTACACGTAGTAAATTATACAGCGACAGGAAGATGTACAGAATACTAAATAATTTTATATGAAGTTCCCAGAGTATTTTAATACATTGAAATTTTAATATCTCTCGTATACTTTGTGATATTAAAGTCTTGAATATTCTTCACAGTCTTGAAGACTTCAAGACAAGACGTATGTGTATAAAATATTAGCATAAAAGATATACTCTTCAAACTGCACTGAGGGAGACATAAAATATGATTTGAGCGAGTTCGTAAAGCGGTTTAAAAATGTACGAGGCGAAAAGTTGTTACCGCACTATATTTAAAATGGAAAAAAGGAGGCGTTTCATATTAACGAAGGTTTTTTTTGGGATGGGAAAGAGATTAACAATTGAACCATAATTTTGTTAACCTAAAAATAGGTTAGCTACTGTTTTAACTCTGGCCGATTTTTATAGACGACAACGTGGTTATATGTTTTACCATAAATATTCCACATCGCGTTCTGCATAAGTACTACATTATTTATTGGCTAAGATCCCATTTCGCAAGCATTATAATGTTTCAATAACTACGATAAGTCAAAAATCCGCACAGGGTGCTAATCACAGTAGAAAAGGTTTGACCTATGTTTAATTTGAAATATATTTAAAATACTTTAGAAGTTTTTTTGACCGACTTCCAAAAAGAAGGAGATACTGAATTCGTGTGTATTTGTTTTTATAGTAAGGCCCTATAACTTTGTAGTAGTGGAATTGATTTTTCATGTAAAGGTTGTAATAAAATGTAATTTGTCACGTTTCGTTTTTTAATTATACCGAAAATAATAATTATTATCCATTCTTCTGTATTTCATGTTTACGTTTCACTTATCAATGATGTTAAAAATATCAATGCAATTGAAAAGTCACCAAGATAAATAATATTTCCACGATTCGTTATAAAATTTAACGTGAGATCGTGTTTTACAAGAAGTAGGTTATGGAAAAATAGGTCGCATTACTTAGTAACAGCTATTTCTTTCACACAATTACTAGATCTTTTTTAAAATTATATTCAATTCTGAAATAGTCGAATACAATGGCAACAATCTTACTAACTTACTAATATATTAAATGAATAAGTTTTAATGTTTAGATGGATGTTTCTTAGAAGATATCTCCTAAACGGCTAAACGGATCTTCATAATATTTGGCATAGATATAGAGTCTGGAAGAACACAGGCTATTTACAAATTGTTTTTTAATTCGCGCTAATGAAGTCGCCGGAAAAAGCAAGTAAATTACGTTTACATGTTTTTCTCGCTACCAATGTAATTTATTGTCTATGGTTTTATTTTAGTAAGTTTTTAGGTATAAAATTGATATATAAACATATATGTTTTTAATAAGTCTATGATGACAACATTATAATAGTAAAATTTTAAGTAGGTTTGTTATAATTTCTCATTTGAATTCGACTGTAGAGGTTCCTTACAATTTTTCCCAATTCAAAGTTGTCCAAATGCATCAAAATAACATATTGAAATCTACCGATACATCGGAAAATGTGGTTTCAATTGTTTGGAAAGCAAATTCGTAGAAACGGTAAGCCTAATGGAAATGGATTTTCGGATTTTGGTCTCCCATATCAGAGTAAATGTATTTTCAAAATAAAATGTGACATTTATATTTAATTAAAAATGTCAAAAAATTCAATCAGATGAAAATTCAGAAGTCGAAATTCACGAAAAACATGTTTACAACATTGATCTTGTTTGAGTTAAACAGCGAAAATAGTCGTTAACAAACGGATGTTAAAGTTAACAAACTTCGTTACTTAAGCTGAAATTTATGTGTTCAATTTACACTCAAGTTAAGAGAAGCACGAATTTAATGGACACAAAACGGGTGAAGATGCATGGTAAGAAAAGGAAGCCATTCTCCTTAGCATATAAAACCAGCTTAAATAAAACGCACCTTCAGTTTCAACTGCATATGTAGCTGGTGTTTGCATGTAGGTATAAATTTAACTGCCAGTTAAACTGTATAGAACTCATTTTTACTTACACACTTTCAATTTTAAATGCGCAGTTCGACTTTAGGGTTGAAACTGAAGGTGTGTAGCGGGCCTAATTATTCTTTGTAATAATTATGGTTGTTTTTCCAATAAATATATTATAAAGAAATCCATTGTTTAGAACTTTTTAATCATTAGAAATATATTTTTGTACTGTATTTATATTATACTTTCGCCTGCGACTTAGGCCTAAGAGTTCTCCCAGACTATTCTCTACATCTATGTCAAATTACATCGAGATCCGTTCAGCAGTTTAGGCTACAAACTCTAACAAACTATACATTCCCATTTATGTTATTAGTAAGACATATCCCAGCTACTAGATACCTATATAACATATTTAGCCAATACCAAGATGGTTCCAAACTGTATTCAAAATAGGATCCTATTGTTCAATTTCGAACAATAGCTTACAGTCTGGGCGTAACATGAATGATGTAAAAGCATACATATACATATCAAGTGGAATACGAGACGATTGATTTGAATATACCGGTTGCTAGATACACAATGTCTAAACATACAGTATCACGAACTATGTAAAATTGTTATTAGGAAAATTCTTGATATACTCGTAGTATAAAAGCACTTTGACGCGTTAAAAAGACAAGCTGTTAAAACAATTTAGCAAAAGTTTTTATTCCCAGATTTTGATATATTTGATTCCAAACAATAGATTGTTATTCTAAAGAACCAAAGTCCCTATCTATACTAATATAAAGAGGAAATATTTGTATTTTTTTATGTATTCGATTCACGTAAAAATTATTAGGCCAATTTTAAAAATTCTTTCACCATTCGAAAGGTAATTTATCTGTGAGTAACATAGGCTACATTTTGTATTATTTTTTTTATATCACCCGGGCAAAGTCGCGAGCAACAGCTATTATAGTAAAAAATAAAATAATAAATTGTACTGAAATTGGATTATTCTAATAATCAGTAGTCTTTTCAACTGTAAACTAGATATGTTTGTGGTTTCCAGTCTAGAGATTAAATGCCTATGACGAACATAATTTCCAAGCTGTCGATGTATGAATTATGCTCTCTGAACACTGCGCAGTTTGATATCGATTTTGAATCACTGGTATCATGTTTATTGAACAAATACATGGTCAATATTAGCTTAGAATTTAAATACTCACGAAATTTTCTGCTTACTTTAGACTGTAGCGTATGCCACCAAACTTTAAACAAAGGATAAAGAATGCAGAACATATTCTGTACAGAATACAGATTTTGTTATGTTATCCTGGTTGCCTATTGGATAATTAAAACTATAATATTTTTATAGTCTACGAGCTGTCACTCGAAAATTCGTTAGAGCGGATTTAAAAAAAAAAGTCATCTACCACATTCCCGCGTGCAACTACCTTCTACCACTTATCTTTCAGTCAAAGTCCCATCGCAAATACACCATCTTCCTGAAATCTGGAATTTTTCTTATGATATTACAAACAGACACTCCAATTGTATTATATGTATAGATATAGATACAGATGATTAATAAGAACTAAAACATGCCAATTTAATGTTAAAATTTGATTTACTTCAGCCATGTGTGCTAGGGGCTATAGTATTACATTTAAAGTAATATTACTTTGTATATAACTTAATTGCTAAATGATAAAATGGCCAACATTTGGCTAGCGTCCAACCGGTTGAACTAATGTAAGATAATTTCGACATTAATTTCAAACTGATGTTATTACGTTAATACCTACAAATTCGTAAATATATCCGATGCATCGAAATTTATCCAATTTCACTAAGTTATAGCGAGAAATCCGGGAATATTGATTAATTTCGATGCAGCCGGCGTATTAATGTTTCCGATCTAATTACAAACGTTGAAATTGCGTTCAATTTGATCAAATCATAATTACTTATTGCTATTAAAAATGTTATTAGTGAACGAAAACACATACCATTGGATAAATGAATAATCAAGTATTTAAGCTAGTAGATTTTAGAAAAAAAAGTAGTTAATTAATTACCCATCGGAGGTAATAAAAATTTTTTTGGAAAACCTCTCTTTTCTTAGTTTCATCATTTAATATAGCATTAGGGTTTTGATGTATTCCTTATTTTACTTTTTTCACTATTTATATTCAGGCCTAAATAAATACTGTACAATTCATTTCATGAGAGCTTGAGTTATATTTTTTGAAAAATTCATAACAAACTCCAGGTCAAGTTTAGCTCATGACGTTTTTATAACAGAAATAATCTCGCTTTTTTAAATAAAATCAAACACATTTAAAATATTCGTTTGCTTTAAATATTTTCTCCGTTTTATTTCAAGAATATCTTCTGAAGAATTGAGTAACCATCGCATAAACCAAAAACGTATAACCGTTACTGCTCTAAATGCTAAAGTTTGTTGGATAATTATTTGTTACTTTCTTAAACGGTTTATTAGATCTCGTTGAAAGGCACACATTTTTTTTATACTATAAGGTGGCAAACGAACAAGCGGCCACATGAAACCGCCGAAATGGCGGAGCGACCCCTGCCCATAGACATCCGTGATTGCAGACGCGTTACCTACCCTTAATCGACGGAGGAGGAGAGGCACATAAAGTGGATATTTTCTCTTCCTATGCGTCTCCTCCACCGTCAAATCCACTTTTACTTTCCATCCCTTCCTCTTAAGAAAAGGGTGGAAAGGGAAAGGGACTAAAATTAGGCCTCCGGCACCACACTCATCAGATGAAACGCGGAATTGCTCCCACTTGACGCCTGTTTTCTGTGATGTAGAAAATATTCTGGAAGAACATACTAAGTAGACTAAGGTTTTATAAGTCGCGCGGACAAAGTTGCAGGAAAAAACTTAATGTAAAATGCGAAAGTAATTAACTAAATAAAATTAACGGAAATGTTAGCAGGAAAAGGCAGTAAAGTGGCTTGTTAAAGCTAGTTAAACAAAAGCTAGTGAAACATTTATCTGCGTAGGTACGTTTCCACTAGGAGAGTTAATTACACTTTCCCTTTGCCATCGCTCAAGCAAACAGTAGCACATATGGCTGGCTTTACAGTTTGAAAATAGACCTGATTTAATCTTTACTGTAAATTCTATATGGCCAGTTACATTTGCTATTAAAAAAAAAAACTAAAAATACTGACTGACATGTTCCTTTATTGTTTTTTTTTATAAAGTATCAATTTGAAAGTACATCTTATAACACAAACGGGTTCAGAAAACACATCTAAAATGTAAATAGCCAGATATATCTTTCATGCTGCCTTAGTAGTTTTTATTTATCTCTTTTACTGAGAAATAATAAAGAACCTTCCCTTTGTTCATTTTATTGTAATAAAATTTTATTAAGCCTTTATTGTAAGCTACGTTATTTGTACAGAAAAATACATCCTACGCTAAATAGATAAAAAAGAAAATTATTTACAATTCAGTAGATGTACTTTAAGTTTTTGTTTTATTAAATGAAATTTACTGCATACTGTATTGAAAATGAATAATATAAGACCATTACATCGTAGTAACTACAAAGCGTAGCGTATGAATTTTAAATGAGAATCCTTAAACTCTAACCAATCAACTTTGTTGCGCTTCTGAACGACTCCCATTTATTCTTCTACACAAAGTGAACAAAGAAACATGTTTATTGTACAAATGTAACAAAAGAGATACCAATTTTAAAGAGAAAAGAAAGGATTCATTCTTTAGTGTATGGATTATTTACTTTTATATTTGTAACTCAACCGATATTAGGGTAATGTTTTCATGGGAATGTATTTTTCTTAATTAAATATCATTTGTTTCTAGTAGTGATATGCAACGGTTTTCATTACTGAGATTTGACGTATTTTTTTCAAATAAAAAGATGACAAGTATAGTATAATAGGTCGTAGGGTATTTCCCCTTTCTATACGTCCCTTCTCCACCAATAATTTCCCAATTTCATCTATACTTCTATACTAATAAAATAAAGCGTAAACACACACTACTTCGTGGCGTAAGATGTTAGCAATTACATTATGTTTTTGAATAATTCTTTCTTTAATAAAAAACCCTACACTTACCACACGCTCTAGGCTATATATTTTCACGCTATTAAACCTAGGGGGTAAATAAATTGGAAAACACCTTCATGTGGGAAAGGGACCATAAACTACAAGCTGCCAACATCAAGGAAGCAAGATTGCCATCGTACGGTAATTGGCATCCAATGTCAAAGGCCTTCGTTGAATTTGAATTTTGACATTTGCAATTGAGAATTTGACAGATGTAAACAATAAAATTAAGTTTTTTATAATTTCAGGCGGATGAAGCCATACGGGAACAGCTAGTATGTAATAATAAAATATTCATTAACTAAAGTTTAAGTAGTACAGAGTAATAAAGATATCTTGTATGTAGAATTGTAAAACACTATTCGCACTGCTTGCTACGTAATCCGTTTTGCGCACGAGGTGCGAATAATTTAGGTCTTGTTAATCTATGCTGCTACTCAGCACTGCACGAAGTAATTAAACTTAGCATGAGTAATGTTATTAAACCACAATTCAACAGTTTTAGTACATATGACATTATTTCGGAAGAATTTTAAACAATTATTATAAGACTTCCAAAGATTTTGCTGACATTTTTATGGTGGATTTCCACTGACAAAAGATATGAACAAAACCGCTTTACATCCCTTTCTTTTAAATAGAGATGTAACAGTTTTTGTAAAAGCTTATCAGCGGTGGAAACACACGGTTAGTTTTAATACTAAATCATAAAAGGTCTTGATTATCTTTTTTGTATCCTTTAGTAAAATGTATGACCATTTTAGTTTTAAAACTCAATTATAAATGGACGGTGCATTTGGATAAAGCTGCGAAATGTTCTGCTCGCTGGACATAGTGCTTTCATTATAAATTAAAAACTTCTAAACGTACATTCCAACGCGTTCATTTGTAGTCTCAAATAAGCTTTTGCACACGGTTTCCTCTTTATAGCTAGCCAAATATACAGGTTATATTAATTATTGCATATAATATTATATATTCCTAGGTTATTATTTCGAACAGTACGGGTCAATGACCTCTATCTGTCAATAACAGCTAGTACACAACACGAGGCTGTTAATTAAAAAAAAAATGTATAAACTTTATTATAGTTTTTCGATTAAAATTTCAAATAAATATTATTGTGGTTAAAAATATCTGTACTACTGACCTATTTTTTTTTAATTGAAGAGTTATGAAGTCACAATTAACGCACATTATTATTTGAAAAATTATATAAAAGTCTCTTCATAAAGAATTAGGTAATTGCAATTTTTCTAAGGTATATTTTATCATCTTTAACTCACCAAGCTACGTGGGAAACCAATGTTTAAAATTTGCAATTTAAAACTTCGCCGGACTTCAAAGTGCAGTGCCGTAAAATTACGGAACAGTAGCTATTTAAGATCAATCATGTTTTTTTACACCTTATTTGTTTTTACTTTTTTAACTAAGGAAGAAAAATTTTAAATAAATTAATTACTTTTTAATGAGATTCTTTCACTGAAATTAGGAGGTATGTCAAATTAAGGTACGAAGTAATATTATTTTAGGATCTTCATTGGATATTTAAGTCTACAAAGAGCATCAAAATTTATGACAATATTATCTTACACATCTATACACAATTTGCTTGAAAACTTTAATTTTGAATGTGAAATTAGAAGTCTTCTACTAAACATCATTTTAAAATCTATACATAAATACAATTGGAGTGTCTGTTTGTACTCGTAATATTAAAAAATAATCCAGATATCGAGAAGATGATGTATTTACGTTGCTGACAAGGAAAATCGCATTTAAAATATTTTGTCTGTCTGTCTGTCCGCAAACCGCGTTTGTTTCGGGAAATCTCTGAAACAGCTGCGCCGATTTCGACCGGACTTTCACTGAAGGGTAGCTGACAAATTATAGGCTACTTTTTTATCTTAATATTGACAAATTCGCGGGCAACAGCTAGTGCTTAATTTAGTTAAGAATTTTCTTCTCTCATGTTGCGAAGTTTCATGCAAAACACTTCACTTTAATTTAAACATTCTTCATATAACTTTATGATAAAAACTAGAAAGAGGCATTCCTTCCTTTAATATTGTAGCACAAAGAAAAACGCAAAAAGATCGAACTATGCAGTTTATTAAAATGCGTTCTATCGTTTATTAGAGACCTTACGTAGGTTATTAATTTTCTATTATTGATCGTAACTATAGAGGAGATGTTCGAAACGTCGTCTTAGTGAATCTATCACTGACACTGGGAGCATGTTATTGATTTTAGATTACCCTATCGTTATATCCGCGTGGTTTTTTTATATAGCTAATAGCTTGTTTATATAATCAGTTTTTGTTTTCCAAAATAAAACCTCCTTTGTTTATTTTTTAAATTCTTAACAGTCATCAAAGCATTTGTCCTATTAAGTTTTTGATGTTCAGATGTTTCTTCAACTTCATCTAGCATTTGTTTCTGCTGATTCCTTTATTTTATTTATTTTAATCATAGCTGTGGATTTGATTGTTTTATACTTCGTACTAATAACTGAAAGAACATACTAGAATACAGAATAATGCAAATGTGAATAAAGATAATCGATAAGCAATTGCCAATTATGCTACGTGTTAATATTATTCCCAGCTGCAAACAATGTCGTGCCGGAATTTGTCGAAGATAATTTTTGTTTCCCTAAACACCTTCAGTGTAGAGACTCTCTTCGGTATCACATACGAGAAAATATATTAGTAGAAAAGGGAATACAAAAAACATACGGAAAAGAAAGCTGGTTAATTTATATATAAATGCAAAAAGTAAAAATGGTCGATAAAGAACAATAAATTAAACCTGGTTGTTTAAAGTATTCCATTACATTCCTTAGTAAGAAATGTAAACATTAAAATTATTCCAAATAAAACTTCAAATCTACTTCGACAATGTCCAATATTTAAAAACATTAGAGAACTATAAATATCAGTAACAGTTTCGATTCGAACGTCGAGAAACTATCTTCCAATAACAGCGCAATAACGTATAAATTGAAGCTATACGTTAGAAACGGCGAATTATGTTCAATTCGAAAACGTGATCTTTAATTTTCTAACAACGAAGGGAACAGCTGCGTTTTTAACAAAAAAAACTTTTGTATTGACCGCAGTGTAAAAGGGCGCGCACATATTTGACTAAACTATCGCACAACTGTTGAGTCGCGCTTTGATTCCTATGAGCTTATATGGAGGTGCGTACGCTGCTCGATTTTTAGTTGTGCTACTAAACCGTTGAATTTGCTGCGAAACAAACGACAATCGCACAATCATTGTGCGATAGTTTAGTCAAAGGTGTGCGCCCTTTCTTATGTAACATGTTATATGGCGAGCATGCCAATATTATACTTCGTAACATCACACCCGTGAAACAAAAGATAAATACGATAACGAAATCAAATAAATTGAAAGGCCATAAACATATGAAGATCTAACAAAAACATTAAAAACAGAAGTAGACGATATTAACAGCATTTTCGTAAACTGTGTTTTCTTTTGTTTTTTAATTGTTTTTAAAAATCAGAGTACACCAGTTACCCTTTTGGGTCACAAGATTAGATGATCGAATAGCTCATTGATCTGATATGAACTCATTCAACTGCTACGCGCAGTAAATGCTCACTAGCAATTAGTTCCTTCACGCAAGTTGAGCAATTTCCTACGATGTAAAGGAAAAGTTCCAGCGGACTGCAAATTGATTAGTTCTATTTAAAAGGATTAACTGGAGGGAAACTTTCAAAGATTCAATGCTACAATGGAAAACTTATATTCCAGTTTATCTGGTTCACTGATTTTATTCCTCATTTCTACTATTGACTGCTAGATTGTCTTTATCGTTGAACTTCACTGCCCTAATGCTTAAATTCTGTGCTGTATAAAATTTTCGGTTAAGTTAGATGTGTTATTTAATGTGATTAAAGTACTATCGATATTAGAACTTAATTGTTTACTAGATTTCGCCCGCGTCTCCATCTATGTGGATTTAAAAAATAATAGCTAGTAGCGTAATGTGCTGTTCCGTATTATGCTCGACATCTATGCCAAATTATAATATTATAATTTTAGTAAGAAGTATGATAAGTCAAGATGACGTTTCGCTTTGTTTCAATAGCCATGATTTGTGAAAAATTCTCAAGACAGAGACTACGAAATGTATGCTTTCACAGTAGGTCGTCACAACTTCAAACATGGCAAATGTATGTACGAATAAAGATTTTAACAAATACCTTGCGTTTACATTCGATAAACTTACTCGCAAAAGCCATTACTAAACATTTTATAAGACATGTGCTGAACACTGCTTACGAAGAAGAATAAGTATTTATTTGCTGACAATAAAGAAGATAATAACAAAAGAGACTACCATTATCCAACAACGTAGACGGGAGCGATTAAATTGTGGCCATACAAACAGCGTTTATATTAAACATATCATAATATCAACATAGACAAAGTAGAGGCGATGATTCATTAATTCGATGTAGAGTGTAATCAGATTTTTATTCCATCTTAGAAAAATATTTGTATGGACAAGCGTGTAATGTATGTTATTAGTCTTAAGACAAGTGTAACATCTAATGTGTAGAATGTCAATTAAAAATAAAACAAGTACATTATAATATGAGAATTGTTAATGTATGCCAAAGGGATAAAAATGATGTTTTTTGTATATATAATACATGTTGATGTTCAGATAACAATCTATCGTAATTATTCAAATTAGGATGATAAGATTTTTTAATTCAACCGCAGATTTAATGGCCACACACTCATGGCTTTTTCCTTTACCTACTTTCATTTATAATGCGAACATATGTTTTTTTATGGATGATCTTCGAAAAGTTCACAGTTTACGGTTTGCGATATTGTAATATATAAGAGCGTCGGTGGCTCAGGGGTTTAAGCACTTGACTTGTAATCTACAGGTCCTGAGTTCGAATCCCGATATGTACCAATGTGATTTTCGATTTTTCGAATTTCATATGTAAATAATTTACCCGACGTTCTTACGGTGAAGGAAAACATCGTGATGCAACTTGCACATATCAGCGAAGAAAATCAAAGATATGTGTGAAGTCAACCAACCCGCACTTGGCCAGCGTGGTTGACTAAGGCCCAGTCACCCTAACTTAGGGTAGGCTCCGAGCCCCTCAGTGGCGACGTATAGTGAACTGGTGATGATGATGATGATATTGTAATAATTCTGACTTTATGATACTTCGAACTCACGATGATTTAAGTTACTTGGTTTTAATGCTTTTTAATAAGTTATTACACAAAATAGGTAAAGATTTTGAATAGATAGAAACTTTCTTACCCATGAGGTATGCGAAATATAGCAAAAATATTACGAACTAGCTTTTATTTTTTTTTCTTAAAATGTTTATTATGAATTAATAAATAAATACCAGCGTCTTAAAATTGAAGCACTTTACTTCAAGTTACCAAGTCTGAGTTCTAGTTTTTTAAAGTATTTAAATTGGTCCAATTTTCGCTTTCACTGAGCTACGGCACCAATTAAAAATGAAAATGGACCCTTTGTGTTTTAACGACTTGTTAAAATTCCATCAATGCTGCGTATCTTTATCTTGGCGTGCTAAATAATACAACACCATAATCCAGGACTTTTATATGACCAATTTAATCTCTAGCCAAATAAAGTAATGCAGTTTCTGGAAATAAAAATGAACCAAAGAAGTTATTTCTTGGATTCCTTTTCATAGGTGGGTATACCCACGGTTCCTAATCATTTTAAAAATGTGGATGATCATTCTATTCTAAGAGCTATGCTTTATCATTTATACGTTCCAATTCTAACATTCTATTTGTCACAAAAACAATTCTTCTGAAAATGAATTCAAAAGTATTAACTAATAATAAAATGAACAAGATTTACCTTTTATAATCTACGTAAGATATTTTCTTCCCGTCTTAGGATCAATTTTCAAGTAATGTGTTTGTTTTCCATTATCTAAAAGAAGCTTGTTGGTCTGACAGGCATATTGGTATAAGAAGGGGTTCTATCGAGTTATGAGGTCAGGCGAAAGGTATAAAAAATATAACCCATGCCTCATGTTTATAACTTACTAGCTGTTGCTTGCGGCTTCTTCCACGTTAAATTTAAAATATGCCTATAAAATATGCCTATGTTACTCAGCGATAACGTAGCTTTCTAATGGTGAAAGGATTTTTGAAATCGGCTAGTCGTTTTTTACTTATTTCAATACATACAAAAATACAAATCTTTCCTCTTTATAACATTAGTCATCATCAACTTGCCCTTATCCCTTACGGAGGGTCGGCACAGTATGAGCCACTCTTCCATACATTTCTATCAGCCGTCATATCTGAATCCACTCCCTTCTTAAGCATATCCTCTTTCACACAAGCCATCCATACTTTCTTCGCTCTTCCTCTTTCTTTGTAGCCATCCACATTCATTCTTAACACTTTCTGGTTTATGTCCCCATCGTCTCGTCGCATAACATGTCCATACCACTTTATAATATTAGTATTGACGAGATAATTTTTTAATGCGATTTTAACGCAAATATATCGTCTTCCCGAACTGTGGAATTTTTCCTTTGATATTACAAACAGACATTCCAATTGTATTATATGTATAGATATAACACAGAGGTACTAATAAAATTAGCATTACAATATAAATACTAGTTCATATCCATAGTGTTTTTAAATGATCAAAATGAACAGAAACGATCCTTGTAGATGTTTTATTTATACAATGAATTATTTAATTTAAATACGTTAGTAATTGTGTGTTTTTGTTAGAAACGTCCCGTAAATAAAGCTCCAGTCAACATCAATACAAATTTAAATGGACTCAGAAATGGAGAATTCAAACAGCTATCTTATCGTATTATCGTTTTCATTATCCTGTTGTATTTCAACAGTTAATTAACTGTATTTAATGAAGCATAGAGAACAAAGAGAAATAAACAATGATGTATTTTGTATTAATTTTAGTTTAATGTGGAATTCGTACGAGTAATGTGCACAAAAAGGCCGGTTCCAAATAAAGTCCATCTTTTAATGATAATTAAAATGGATATTTGAATATAACATTTGTGTTCCAGACGAACTAACCTCATATTATTATTTTAACGTTTAGTTTCTATTTATTAAAGCATAATGTGTATTTCGCTGTTATCTATACTAATATTGTAAAGAGGAAAGATTTGTATTTTTGAATTTTGTACTCGTATGTATTGAAATAACTCAAAAACTAGTGGACCCATTTCAAAAATTCTTTCACCATTAAAAAGCTACGTTATTAGTGAGAAACATAGGCTACATTTTTATTACTTTTATAATTTCACGCGGACGAAGTCACGAGCAACAGTACAACTAGTATTGTTATAAAGGTGTGTTTAAGTTATTATGCTAGAACAAAGAAAAATAGACAATTTGACCATACGAATACCACCGTATGAACCCACCTGTACAAAAAATTGTATGTTATACAAAATCCAGAAAAAGACAGAACCAGTACCTGAAACAAAAGGAAACAATTTGGCATTTATTA
The DNA here is from genome assembly GCA_003118335.3 of Papilio memnon. Classification (NCBI taxonomy): domain Eukaryota; kingdom Metazoa; phylum Arthropoda; class Insecta; order Lepidoptera; family Papilionidae; genus Papilio; species Papilio memnon. Next base: position 3,586,760 of record LD688935.1, read on the forward strand.
TGAACGATCAGTCATTAAACAACAAATTCTTGTTATTGTTTTACACCACAAATGTTAAATGCTTTATCCTATTACAAAATTTCCCTTCCGAAATCTCTGACTCTAATTTATGTCTTGCTTCCTTAATAGACTTGGTTCGTTGATAAATTAAAACGTTTATTCGATGTTTATTTTATTATTTACTAGTTATCGCCCACGGCTTCGTCCGCGCGGAATTAAAACAAATATTAAGCAACCTATGTGTTCTTCTTGACTATACATTACATCTGTGCGACATTTCATGGGGCCATATTTAGCGGTTCAGGAGATACGTTTTAACAAACATCCATATAAACTTTTGCAATAGTAAGTAAGATTTATTTAAGTGTAATACTAAAAAAAATATCAAAGTAATAAACTGCGCAGAAAATTGCCCGTAATATGGAATATAGGTCACAATATATTGCCCACGTTTGTGTTATGAGACACCCGTGTCACGTTTTGTTTCATTTTCTTAATAATTTACACACATGTGCTATGAGATTGACACAATTTCATTATGTAATATTCGAAAACAAGCCCCATTATTTGTGTCATAATTGATGTATCAGAAAGTGTGTTTTACAAAATCTTTCCAAAAGTGTTTAGCGCTCAGTATTGCGTTCTATACGGTTTATCATTAAAAGTTGACGTTTAACTTATTTTAATTAAATTTTCTAAACATCCAAGACGTATCTATTTAAATGTACAAAACTTACCATTATTTCGCACTTTAATATTTAGGAGTTTATTATTTTAACACATTTTTATCCGGAATGCCACAGGGTTCTAAACTTGGACCTATAACTCATAAGTTTTTTGATACCTTCTATCAGCACAATTGTATGCTTTTAATTAAGATGTGGTATATGATATATTTTCTAAACAGCATGAAATATTCTTAATGTATCTTAATCTATGTAATTATTTTCATAGTTGATTGGCGCCCGTTGTAATAATATCTCCGCTCAAAGAGTAATAAATATGAAACTTCTAACAACATAAATCAATTGAAGTTGTTGCAACAATATTTATTCTGCGATATCGTTAATTAGTTTCGGTCTGAAGTTTGATTACTTGCTTAGAAATATATTGTGGATTTAGTTTACTTAACTTGTTTCATATAAATACTTTGTATGCATGTGAAAAAAACGTGACATGAACATTTACACTTTTACAGTAAAGTTTAAAAATTGCGTGATCGTATGTAGACACAGTTGTTCTCGCGGAGTATTTGTTGAAAGCTATTTTTTATTTAACTATACGGTTGCAACGTTCTCGCATATGACAATAAAGAGAAAAATACGACGCAAACATCCGCTACATCGCGTTTAACCCCTTTGGTTAGAATAATAACGGAATCTCGCAACTCGTTAAAATTGTAACTATGCAAGGAACAAGTAAGACGAAGTTACCGTGTAAAGATTTGAAGCATTCGATAAATCTTTACTTCGGATCCCGGGAGACATCCGTTCTTAATTTTTAAAATGAATACTTGATATAATTATTATATATAATAAAATTAAACCGGAATCTCAAGCGTTAATACGCTTGTTTTTATTTTCTGCATCTGTATCTGAACACTGTTTTTTATAACATTTTTAAATATTTGGCGTTGAATTTTTGCCAAATTAATAGCTTTCGTAACCATTTTACTTTAGTACTTCGTCAATTAAGTCATACCCAGACTTTTGATGTAACTAACTGTAAAGTCACGAAACGTGGCCTCAGTCACGTTTCAAATATTCGCCTGAATGCCTGACAAAATTTACTCTTTTAGCTTAAGAAGAAAATTGTACATATACACTACTCAAATATACCTCTATTGTAAAATACGAATAACATGCACGTACTTCGCTTGATAAAGAAAAAAACAATTAATCCCATTGACGCAAGAACTTTCTATTCGTGAAAGTGTTTTTATATCGGTCTTTAAAATCGTCAGTTGTTTTAAGACATTGGAATGTAGATTATTTGTTACACTAGTTTTCGTCTGCGCCTCCGTCCGCGTGGAATTAAAAACATCAAATGCGAATATCTTATGTGTTCTTCCAGACTATCCTCTACGTCTATGCCAAATTTAATCGAGATATGTTCTGCTGTTTAGGTTACAAACTCTAACAAACATCCATCGAAACTTTCGTATTTATAATTATAGTAAAAAGTAAGATTAAATAATGTTAGATAAACAACAAATACACGAAACAAATTTCAATATCATATCATCATCACCAGCTCACTATACGTCCCCACCGAGAGGCTCGGAGCCTACCCTAAAGTTAGGGTGACTAGGCCATAGTCAACCACGCTGGCCAAGTGCGGGTTGGTTGACTTCACACATATCTTTGAATTTCATCTCCGATATGTGCAGGTTGCATCACGATGTTTTCCTTCACCGTAAGAACGTCGGGTAAATTATGTACATATGAAAATTCGAAAAATCGAAAATCACAATGGTACATGGCGGCGGGATTCGAACCCAAGACCTATAGATTACAAGTCAAGTGCTTAAACCACTGAGCCACCGACACTCTTATTATCTTATTTCAATATATACAAATTAAATTATGATAAAGTAAGATCACATATAAAGTGTAATAAATAACCGATCGTGTCAGCTTAGGGTCAGACCTAACAATTTTCAATTTATGATAGTATACAACCTAAGTCGGACCCTTTTTCATAGCAATATATCACGGGCTTATTGGTAACAGAAAATTCCTTAAATAACAGAGTGTCTGGCAATTTTTAGAAACGTATGACCCTCATCACAAACAAATTAGATTCTAGTTTATCAGTACTCAGCTCTTTGACTGTCATCTATAGTAATATAATAAAGCGTAAACACTCACTTCTTTGTTGCCTAAGATGTCAGCAATCACAGCATATTTTTGAATAATTATTTTTCTAATAAAAAGCCCTACACTTACGTCACGCTTTAGGATACATATTTTCACGCCATTAAACTTAGGGGGTAAATATTTTGCATAAAAACCCTAATGTGGGAAAGAGACCATAAGTTGCTGCCAACATCAAGGAAGCAAGATTGCCATGGTTGGTCATGTCATTTTGACATTTGCAATTGATAATTTGACAAATGTAGGTAAACAATGAAATAAAGTTTTTGTAATTTCACACGGATGAAGCCGCAAGGGAACAGCTAGTTATTGATATAGTCAAAGAGCTTTTATACTAAGAAAATGCAGAAATTAAGGACATTGTATTTTTAGTAACGAAATCATATAAACATCTCTTCTTACTGATATATTGTTTATTTATTTAGTATCAGTCGTGTTTTATTTTAAAACTATTATGATTTTTTTTTCTAATAAATAATAATAAAACAAATATTTACTAAGTACAATAAGAACAGCAAACGTTAAAGTTGTTACGAATTGTATGATTTCATTAGTGGGGAAATGACCGTAGGGAAACTTTTTTCTCGCAACGATAAACAGAAAAGCCTCCTAGTCTCAGCGGGACTTAATAGAAGTGATTCGACATTTTCCTACATACCGAATACTCAGCTAAGCTCGTTGCCTCAATTTATCTCTATCATGCTGTTGACAGTCGCTTTAACACAGTTTCAATAATGATACAAACGTAATTGATTTTTTTAAAACTTTTGAGGTTATGATTCAATACGGCAAAAAAACTTACTATTTTTCTTAAAAATATTGCAAAGTATAACCCCATTTTAAATACCTACAGATTTTTGTCGCTTTATTTTACATGATGTTGTGATAGATTACAAATTTCACTTTAATGAAAATAAATAATAAAAAAACAAGGTGTTTATTAAATGGAAATCCCCTAATTAGTCGAATATTTTTCGTCTTCAAATGGTTTTTCAATGAAATACAGTCAGTAGACTTTACGGCTTTTCTGTTCTACGAAAGTGCTTAAGAGATTAATTACGTCCAAAGCGAGCGCGCTACATATCAAACTGTTAGTAGAGTGACGTATTCATTAGTATCAAAATGTCACTAAACAGGTGCTATTTGTGTTTTGTTTCGAAACTTTAATTTAAAATTAGAACAGTAAAATTAATTGAAACAAAATATTACATGCATTAAAACAAAATTTGATTTTTTTATTCGCGGTTAATATAAAAGCAAAATTATTGAAAGGATGTAAACTAAAAATTTACCTTTAATTTGTCGTCGTTCTCATTTCAAGGCATCACAAAATTAAAAGGTAAGTTCATTTCAAAAGTTTTTTTTATCAAAGTTTATTTAATAAATCACTGAAAACATGATGCTATAAAACCTTTTTAAATCAGAATAGAAACAAAATTATTAATTATTAATTGTTCCATAAAAAAAATCAATGACAGTTTCGTGGAGACGTCAGCTCGTTAGGTACGACTGCGCGCGACTGCCGCTAGGGCCTGTCAACGTTCACCTAGGCACAATAGCTCGTGTTATGTTGTATTGCTTTCAGTATTCCCACAATCTAGGTTACGTTTTAAAGAAATTTTCCGAACGAAACTACGACTCGCCTGCACACAAATAAATTATACTACTTTTGAAAATTCTTTTCACAGCTTAAACGTAATTTTTTTGTGAGTGTAGTTTTTTTGTTGGGTTGTTTCTACAAATATATGAATATTAAGGTTGTATTTAAGGCTAGCTATCCCGTGACTTGTTCGCTTAAAAAAAACAAATATATGTAGCCTACGTGCTCTTCAAGACTACTACATCTGTGCTAAATTTAATCAAATCCTTTAAATTATTCCGGAGTTGTAACAAACATCCATCAATCTAAACTTACGCATTTATAATATTAGTAGAAAGTAAGGTTAAACATTCACTACAACGACTTTTTTTCCTGAGCAAATCTACACTAAGGGGCACCTTAAGTTAATAACTGTGTGCCAGACACAGTGTAGTTTATAATTAGCAATTTTTTATTCAAATTCCATTTCACAAACAAAAGGTTACCAACCCGGCGCTTAGCTATTTCGTCTTAATTGTTTGGGGAATAATTTCGCATTTCTCGTTATTGGTTTTCGGTCGAATTCAATAACTTTGTGAAGCATGTCAAAGGCAGTTTGTTTCACTTCGGTATATTTTAAAGCGTGGTCGTACTGGCATCTATGTTCTGACGCTTCCATGAATTTATTTTAGTAAAATAATAGGCAAATATGCCGATCCTACTTTTTTATTACTATCGCATATTTATATAAGTTGTATTAAGTTATAATGTACGGAGATAAAAGAGGAATTGCCATAGAAATAAAGCTTAAAAGTGACTTAATAATAGCAATAAGAATCTACTTGGAAATATTAAAAGTATCCCTCATAATATCTTGAATGCAAGCAATGTAACTAAAGAACTAAATAACTAGGTCATCTTTATAATTACTAGGAACGCAATTCCTTTAGAAGGCTTTCATTTCATACCATTAAAAGTTTTATAACCAAGGTATTTGATTCTTACAATTTTAATTAAAATAAACTAAATAAACACATATGAGTTCTTAATGTAATTAAGACTGCTTAAATTGTCTGGTAAGCTTTGGTTTTTGGCTCCGAAGTCGGAGTTGCCTTAACGGGTTTACTTCGACGGTGCATTAGAGCTCCATTAGCAACTTCATACTCCGACTTGATTTCTCTAGCATGTTTCCTCGACAAATAAGGGCAGCTGTACACGGAGAATTCCAAGCGGTCACTGCAATATTAACAAATGTTGCTAGCAGCACACCGACTATTTGAAGATGTCCGTGTACAATGGTCCTAATAATGCAAAATCAAAATCTCTAAACCATTTGCTAACTCTCTTTTACTTTGTTTAGAAATTAAATTATGAGTTTTTGGATTTTATGGATCTTACTAAGGGTTTTATGTCAGATATGTTAAAATATATCAAATGCAATTAATAAATATTGATCAATAAACTACCAAACTACCAAAGCTACCAACAATAGTAAAAAATGTTAGAAATACAACTGTGTGACGCCTGTAGCAACACGAGGCTTCCGGGCGACACTCACTCAGCGACCGGCAACAAGAAACAAGCAAAAACGGCGGACAGTCGTCTGCCGTTAAATCCAAAAGTTTTATAGTACGTAATTGTCCCCCTTCTACCAAATTAATTCCAAATCAACATTATCAATAATAAGATATATTAGATTTTATATCAGATATTGATTAGTTAGCCCGTTTGCCTAATTGTACATTTTGTATTTTTATTAACCTACCTAATTTAAACATTGTTAGAACTTCGATATCAAGTTAAATGGCCTAGTAACATTTTATATACATCGTTGTTTGTAACATTTTATTAGCTCCAACTCGTAACGTATTAATACATTTAATTTTCGCCGCCGCAAAGGTTCGAAGTTTCCTAACATCTTTAAGTATCCGCGATAAGAACTTGAGAAAAGTGGTTGATAGTATTAAGTAAGCTTTTACTTTGCGCTTTTACTTTTTGTTATAAATTTCTAGGATCATTGATACGATCTCATTCAATTGAAATGAACATCGCAAATTTAAGAGTTTTTGTTTTAATTAATTGTGATTACATATGCCAGCTATACACGTCTGTTGAAGCTTGCCGAGTGAAGTATCAATGCATTGCCTTACTATTGCTCGTATAGCTAGCCGAGTGAGTGCAAGCACCAACGTGTATTCAGTTCGTTATGTATAAAGATTAAAATTTAGATTTTTTTTGTTGCTGAGTTGTCATTGTTTTCTTTGAAGACAGTTTAACGGCTTCACCGTGCTTGAGGTGGCCGAGCACAGATGGTTAGCAATTTTTCTAAACTTTCCTATACATTTATGATGTCTTTAGCGAGGGGCTCAGAGCCTCCAATGTAGTCCTTAGTTAACGAAGCTGGTCCACTGAGGGTTGGTCTGTTCGTATATTTTGTTTAAATTCTCTATTTTTTTCTTCTTTTATTTTCTACTCTTTTCATTATTGCCATATTTTTTTAAAAAACAATTGTTTTCAAGTTTAAAAAATCTGTTAAAAATTTAAGCTGTCTACTCAATAAATTTAGGAAGGATTTCTCTCAATTAGGTTTACAGAACCAAATCCCTTAATTTACATAAGTTACACGGGGAAATTTTCTTGAATCAAATTAATTAAATCTTAAAGCTCCAATTAAGGGAAAATTCTGTTTTAGTAACGTTGTTACGAAATAATAATTTTCCTTGGAGCTTAGTGAATGAAAATTTTATTGGAAAATTGCCTACTAATCATCTAAAAATACATTATAATTTTCGTTTTGTAATAATTTTGTTTCCAATCACCATTAAATAGAAAATAATTATTATTCGTAAATCAAATTCGACTAGAATTGGTTCTTTAGAATTTATTTAGTAGGAGAAACCATTATGTGTGTGTGTGTGTGGAAGGCGAGGCAAATGGTTGTAATTATATATATGTTGTTATATTCTTCTTTTTTGTTCATTTCTGTGTATAATTTGATTTTTTTTATTTCATTATTTTTTTTTTTATTGTATTACTACCATAATATGTCTAATTTGTTTTAATCTATGTTTTTGTAATATTATGTATTATCACATGTAGT
>LD688935.1:3628168-3639025 GCA_003118335.3 Papilio memnon
GGTATTGCACCGGGCGAGCCGACCCATTCGTGCTAAGATGTTAAAGCGGGCTCTACCACTGTTAAAAGGTGAGTATCACCTCACGTGAAATTTCGAGCAACCACAAAGTTTGAATCACAAGTTACCCTAGCGACGGCGATCGACATTAAATTAATGTTGGCTTGACGTGAGTTAATTGTATACAAAATAAAAACTATACTACATTTTAACTCAACTATCTTTCTGCTATATCCCATCCCGAACAATCTCTAAGTGAAAATCGTAGCACCAAACGAGCATATCTCGGGACTCCGATTGGCTGTTAAATGAAATAACATCCTTCCGAAATCTATAAATAACTCTAAATCAATAATCAACTTATTTATAGCTCGAACTATTCAATTTGTATGTATTTTCCATCTCTAATTAAGATCAGTATGTAGCTAGAAATGTCGCAAGGCTTTGAACAATGCCCTTTGAAATGTTCATCCATCAAGCTCTCAGCGTCTTATTGTGGCGAGATCGATCAATAGACTCAAATAACTTTAAGTGCTTAACCTTCAACAGAAATTTTAATTGACTTCGAAGGATTCAATTTAGTTATTAACTATTATGAAAATCTGATAAACTATTTAAACGATGGATGAATTTTTATCACAGTTTTGCCAATAGATGTTAACCTTTTTTATCAAACCGAACAATTTGCTTTCATTTAAAGCCTAATTTTTCGTAATAAACAGCAATGAGCTCGAAGTGTCTACGCTAACCGAATCGAAATATATAATAGATTTGCGGTGTCCCTACATTTAGTCTAGGTTTCAGCAGGCATTTGATTCCCTAAATATATGAAAAAGTGCTATATAATTAATGAACGTAATAAGAAATCATTTACAATTGTCGGCATATTGCACTAAAAGTATTTCATTAAAAAAGAATGCCAAGCTAAAATTATAAATACAATTGTGGACATAAAACAATTTTTATACAGACTATAGGCCCGTTCACACAGACCAGAGCGTAGAGCAGAACAGATATTTATCGCAAATAAAATGAAGCTTTATGATATAGAAACAAGATTTATTTTTTCTTTGCATGACTTTTCTTATGAATAACAAACGTCAAAACAGTGAATAGTAAAATTAATTCTTGTTTCAATCGCATAAAGCTCATTTTTATTTGCGACTAATGTCTGCCCTGCTGGACGCACCGGTATGTCTAAGCGAACCCTAAAGCGAATTAGGGAAAACAAACGCTGTGCCGTATATAGCAATGAATGAAGTAGTCGATTAGTGCTTTTATAGAGACAAAGAGCATGCCATGCCCGTGTTCTCTCTGCTCTAGAACAATCTACGTTTATTCGACTTGTTAAAATTTAAGTACTTTATTTTTGATTAATTAAATACAAAGTTTTTACAAACGAAATAAATTAGCTTGTTGGCCATTCTTTGACATAATATTGTGCCTACAGAAATATGTTTCGTTATAAATTATAGGAAGTATTTTTGCTATTTGTAAAATCCAGGAGTAAAACATTTAGTAAAAGTTAACAATTTTGCTAATAATCGAAATCATTAAAAATATCTTAAGCAGAAATTAATAACTACTGGAAAATACTAACAAAAGAATAATTGCCACAGTTACAACAAAGAAAGGAAACTGCAGGCGAATGAAACAAATTGCTGCGGCCACAAAGTCCGGGAAAACTACTTCGCTGCAGACAAGTTGTAACAAGATGACGTCACACATAGTAACCTTCAACATATGGGAGGTAATAAATAATGCATCCGTGACATGTGAACAAATGTAATTCTAGAAAATAAAGGAAAAATGTTGTACAAGTGTTGCAAGAGTAGCTGAAGCTTAGCAGCTTCACACTTATGTGTTTTTTAAAATTGTTGTTAGTAAAGAAAAAATTATTCATTAAAAAAAATATATTGTAACATTTAATGAATATTTTTTAAACGAAACAATTTCCTGAACAAAGCGCCTGCAATAAAGTCCACCGCAATATTCATCTACAGTCGTTTTGAAAAATGGGCACGTACGGGAACGTAACCAAAGCTAGCATTTCGCACAATTTACTAAACACAAAAAATGTTTGTTAAAATGAATCATACTCATGTATTGAGAAATATAAAACACTGGATACTTTTATAATAATATCAATTCCCTTATTTTACTAATGAGAATATTCTTGCAATATGTTATGACCTCTCTTGTACAATTTATGAATGAGTTCCACTGAGTGATGTACCAGGATATCATAAAATGCTAGCTAAAGATGTCGTAACTGCTTTTGCTGAGTTATATTGAACTATATTTTACTAGACAAGTTAAAAATAGTCAGACTCCATAAAACTGAACTATCGATTTCTTTATTTCGCCTCTTTCGTATTCAATGAGCGTCCGAGGCGGCAAACTTCGTTGTCGCCATCTGAAGACTGAGAAATCCTTCATTCATCACACAACGTTCTTAAAGTAAGGATTTTATTACAATCTTCACTTTATTGTAACATCTCTTTGTCTTTTTATCGGTAGCAGTAAACATTTTGCAACCAAGTCTAGCTCAATGATGAGAATCATCATAAACATTTCCAAGAAAATAGGACATCCGTGAATTGTGCTTTTAACCATATAACTTCATACTTTACCCTTCACTGGCCTAGATCCATAGCTATAAAACACCAAAAACCAAGATAAACAAATAAACTATCTATTTATTTTTCCCTTCGCTGTTATTTCTCTAACTTTGGCAGCTGTCAGAGGTATAAAAGTTTTGCAGACTTTATTAGTAAAGTTGGAGTTTCAAGATCAATTCGGAAATTGACTTTGAACTTTTGAGTAAACATTTTTCCAGTGTTTACTGTTAGCGCCTGCCGAAAATGAGCAATGTTTTTTTTCTTAATTCTTATAAATTGAAAATAAGCGAAGATGAAAATATTTGTTTATTGAAAACATTTTCTATTAGATTAATCGGATTTGTTAGATGTCCAACCATAACCCGCATAACATGACTCTTTTGTATTGTGTATTAGTGATTCAAAGCGCCTTTGAGATATTTGACAATATAATTGCTATATAGAAATATCCAGGCGTTAATATGTATTTTAACGAATGTATGATATGTGCTTACTTTAATATTATGAATGTTATATACTATGCATAACGTTTTATAACTTTTTAAATGAAAAAAACTGGTAGGTAATTACATAGTTACCAGAATCTAGTATAAAGCGACCGGTTTTATTATAATTTGGGAAGTTCGCTCAGCGTGACACCGGATGTCTTTGAGGCAGTATCTTTTGGCGGAGATCTTTATTGCGATAGCTTTAGAATTCGCCGAGCATTGTTACTTTAAATAATGACTTGTTTAGACTACATTCACACTTAGGATGATGAGGCATTTCCTGATACTATTAAAACTTTAAAGTATTTTTTACCAAATCTATATATCTTTTCAAACGAATAAAATCTGATATTATAGTATTTAGTATAATACAATATTTTGGAATTAATTTTTAATCTACAAGCTTATTAAAGACATAACTTTTTAATATTACGCATATTTTCTCATAATCTCACGAAATTGTGCGAAGTTTGAGAAAGAAATGAAAAGACCCCAATGAAATATGACCCAAGCGAAGGGAGGGTGTTCCTAAAAATCCTCGAAAACAACTATTTTAGAGAAGAAAAGCGTTATCTGTTGATGTTAAACGAAGTTGAAGTAACGAAACACAATTGTTAGCTGTCTCCTTTCATGTTATTTATTCCTTCAAGAAAGGAATTACTAACATTTATTATGTCTACTTATACTTAAAAGTAACTTGTTCAGTAACAGAAAATATTATACATGGACTATCACTTCTATTTTATTTTAATTAAGATACTTCCATCACATCTATACTTTTACTAATATAATAAAGCGTAAACACACACTTTGTTGCCTAAGATGTCAGCAATTACAGCATATTTTTGAATAATTATTTTTTTAATAAAAAGCCCTACACTTACGTCACGCTTTAGGCTATATATTTTTACGCTATTAAACTTAGGGGGGAAACAAATTGGATAAAAACCCTAGTGTGGGAAAGAGACCATAAGTTGCTGCCAACATCAAGGAAGCAAGATTGCCGTAGTAAGGTAATTTGTATTTTGACATTTGCAATTGAGAATTTGACAGATATAAACAATAAAATAACGTTTTTACATTTTCACGCGGATGAAGTCTCACTGGAACAGCTAGTATCTAATACGTTCGATTGTTATCTGACAAGAATTGTGGCACAAGCCCATATAAGAAACGGACTACAAAGTTTTAATTCTTCGAGTATAATCCCAAGGAGTCAAGAAATGTTTTATACAAGTATATCAGATGGATCTATTCCTAAAATAGACGTTACAAAAGTAACGTAGGAAGGAACGCGGAACTCATTCCGTTTCGTAGGGCTCTATTTATGTTGGAACTGTTCTTAGATATTTTTGTTTTATTTCAACTGCAAATAATATAATGTAACTTCTAAAATAGATTGATTACATAGTTGTATTCAGATAGAGTATATTTTTATAAAACAGGGTATGAATTATACTGTCAAAGAATTAAATATACGACCCAGTAACTGTTTAATAGCGCTTTGATTCCTATGAGCTTATATGGAGGTGCGCAACTTGATTTTTGGTTGTGCAACTAAACAGTTGAATTGGCTGCGAAACAATCGACAATCGCACAACAGTTGTGCTATAGTTTAGTCAAAGGTGTGTGCACGCTCTAAGATGAGATACATTCAAATGGCAAATAATTTGAAGAATTTGTCGAAAATCACGACTCGATTAAGCTTGAACCAATTTTGAATCACTCTTCTATTTTCAAGCTATATAGTAAATATAGAATTCAATTCAAACAATCAAACATTTATTCTTAGCGATCTGAGCAGACATTTGTCACCGTCCCCGTCTCAGATTACACGCAGTCCGCTGATGTGGATTACTTAGGGCCACTATCACTTACGTATTCTTCCGGACATTCCTAAAAAATGGCAAAGTTTTTGTTAGAAACATATTATCAAATGATATTCTTAACATGTAGTATAAGTCCTGACATATTACTATTCAGTGTATTACATTTCATAAGATGACAGCACTAGGAAATAGTATGCTAATTTTGCATTCCTTTTTATAAAGATAAAGTTACTGAATAAGGAAAGGTAATTCTAGGGTCGTATCGTCATTTGATTTCTTTACCATATTTTAATGTATCCTAAAATTATAAAACTTAATGGTCACCCTACAGTGGCGACATTGTGTCTTGCGTCGTGAGAAATGTAATTTAACAAAGCACTGTTTACGATCAATGCACTGAATGGACGCGCGAGTAATTTCATTGCGAAATGAGCAAACATTTCATATTAGATATTCATCAATCGAAAGTTTATTTGTCGCTACAAAATAATAATTAATATAGTTACAAGAATTTGTCAAGCGAAATGTCAGCTTAAAAAAATATTTCACTACTTATAAGCTACTAGCAAAGAACTGATTTTATTTGTTCGTTAAACGAGCGTCTGCATATGAACGAATTTTTTCTGAACATCTAGTTTAAGAAGAATTTAAATGAGATGATTTGAGATATTTAGATATCAAATCGTGGAAATATAACTTTATATCACCATCACTAAACTATCGCACAACTGTTGTGCGATTGTCGATTGTTTCGCAGCGCATTCAACTGTTCATTTGCACATCTAAAAATCGAATAATGTGCGCACCTCCATATAAGCTCATACGAATCAAAGTGCGACTAAACAGTTGTGCGATAGTTTAATGAAATATAAGCACGCGCTCTTATTGCAACAGAAAATTGCAATTAAATTATTTACTATTTTGTTATGTTCACAGTGGTATGGATGTCTCAGACACGTTCGTATATCGTAAAGTTTTATGCAGTAGGTCTTTGGAATGGCAGTTTGAAAGTGATATAAATGCCACATATGCGGGTGTATGATATGGGCCACATCTCTCGTGCCCTAAATCTTTCTAATGGGTGGCTTCCGTTCACGAAGACATTTCATAAATTAAAGGATAGTCAAGGCCCTTTTAATACTGCGATATATTTAGTTAACCGTAATTTTGTCAGAATGAAAATTTAAATGGTTTCTGAATTAATTAAAAAATATACAACTCTCTCAGGAAAAACAGAGGTTTTTAAAAATACGTAAAATTTTCTATAGCGATAAACGATAAACCTTTTGTATTTTGTTGATTGTTGACTGATTGATACTGTTTTCCAGCTAGTTTTAAGTATTGAATATTGCTTTTGGTTCGAAAACTTAATGTAATGCGTTGACGAACTATGTAACTTAGCACTCCGTTGATCTTAATTCAAGCTATCGAATCACTGGGTAATCTTACTGATCTTACTAATATTATAAATGTGAAAGTTTAGATGGATGGATGTTTGTTAGAGTTTGTAGCCTAAACCGCTAAAGGGATCTCGATGAAATTTGGCATCGACCTAGATGATAGTCTGGAAGAACACATAGAGTACTCACTTTTGTTTTTTTTTTATTCAACGCGAACGGAATCGCGTCCGAAAGCTAGTGATAAAATAAATGAACAACAGCAACCCGGCATTAGTCGTTATATCGAAGAGTAAGGTATTGCTAATGCTAGACATTTCCAGAATGAAATAAAAATTAACACAATCATACCAGTATTAAGTAATTCGTCAGATCTTACCCGTTGGTTTGGTTTACACAATAAAAGCCGATATGCTAATAACGCCCAAACAGAATGTTACTAATAACCTATGTCTATTTGTTTAATCGAAAGTTTAAATTTTCTATAGCACAATGAGTAATAACAGTGAGCTATTTTCTAATCCCTCAAGTAAACATCTGACATCATTGTGAAATTTATATTTAAATTTGTAGAAGCAATTTTTTTTTTATCATAAGGCGGCAAACGAGCAAGCGGCCACCTGAATCCGCCAAAACGACGAAGCAACCGCTGCCCATAGACATTCGCAATAACGGATGCGTTTCCTACCCTAAATCGACGGAGGAAACGCACATAAAGAGGATATTTCCACTTCCTATGCTTCTCCTTCAACGTCAAATCCACGTTCCCTTCCCATCTTTTAAGAAAAAGGGTAGGAAGGAAAATGGACTAAAGTTGGGCCTCCGGCACCGTACTCATCAGACGAAACGCGGAATGGCTCCCACTTCACGCCTGTCTTCTGTGTGGTCGTGGTATTGTACCGAGCCGATCCATTCGCGCGAAGATGTTAAAGCGGACTCTACCACTGTTATAAGTAAGGAAATTAAGGCATTAGATGATGTATGGAAATACAGAAGATAAACGTGATGTTCCAGAAAGAAGTTCGTTCTCCAGGCATGTTCCTATAATAGTTAGGTAGGCACAGCCACGTCTTTCTATCAATCGTCATCGTAGCTTTCGCAAAATCTATACATCTTTTCATAATACCCACAGTTCTTTAATATTCATACATCTATACTAATATTATAAAGAGGCAAGTCAAATCCTACTGGACCGATTTTAAAAATTCTCTCACCGTTAGAAAGGTAATTTATCCGTGAGTAACATAGGCTATATTTTTTAATTTAAGTCGCGAGCAACAGCTAGTGTTGACATATTTTTGTTATATGATAATCTAGCCTCTTTAGTCTATAACTCTTCTTTTAATAATTAAGTAGTCAGTTAATATTTAATTATAGAGCTCTAAAACAACGCCCCCCTTGTCCTTTGCTTTCGTATTTGTCTTTCCTTTGATGAATTCCATTAAAAGCGCCCAACAGTACATACTTATTTATTATTAAAATACCTGCGCCAACACTGAGTTTGTTTAGGAAGTCGTTTTATTAAATCAGAGGAGCGACTCTTATTACTGTGGCATTTTTTATTATTTTTTTGTCGATAGTATTTAAGTAAAAGAGTTTTTAACTTTTTTCTATGCTTACTGAGGTTTAAAAGGAACACTATAAACGGCAAGAAAATATTTCATTTAATTAAAAAAAACATTCATAAGGTTTGTTTATTTAAATATCCGCTTCGCTTGTAATGGTCAACACACCTTAAAATAGCGTACCAAAACAAACATGTGTTTAAATTATGATTACTTTGCAACTACACTATGAAAAGGTTATTTATCATACGAGTAAACAGTTTCATTGCGCAAAAACATATACATTTTGTCTATAAATGAAAAATAAACACACGGCATAGGATCTAGAATTAATTTCGCATTTTAAATAACGGTTTAAAATACATTTATCAGTATTCTCGTTGATAGAGATGGATACATCATTAGGAAAATTGAGTGTCAACAACAGAGAAGTAATAATTTTGGTAAAAATGTTCATTTTTACGCTTTCCCTTTAACCTTAGTCCATTACTGTCCCGCGTGTAATAGATCTGAAATTTCTAAGGAATCTCGTTCATCCCGTCATCAAAGGAATTCATTCAATGAAAGATGCCGAAAGTTGACACCAAAAGACCAGGTAAAAGGTGATATAGATGCTAAGATATTCGCTAAAGACTGCTAACTTTTTAAAATTACATGCATTATCTTGGTCTGGTTTAAAATAAACTATGATACCTACCCCGAGACGTGAAATGGTCTGGGAAAAAGAAGTCTGGTTGTGAAAATTTTGTATGATAAATAAAATATAAAAAAAAGATTAAAACTATCAAATAATAATTTTGAGTGCTGGCAACATTTAAATTTGTATTGGATTGGTTTTGTTATTTGAGATTTGGAACAGGCAACCCTGAATCTTTGCAATCCGGTTAGTGTTGTGCAATTTTCACTAAAGATTGAAGGACGATATTTCTGATATTACGCAATTGTTATTTCAATATCGCCCACAATGTAGGATAAGTTCCCGTGTCTATGATCTACCTTCGGAATTAAATTCAGCAAGCCGCTCGTCAATCTGACATACTTATAACTCAAGACTAAAGTCCATATTGAAATATAGTACCTGAACTTAACTGAAATATGTGTACATGAAACTTAACGGGCTCTTAGAAGCTTAGGTTAAAGCACAGAGTCGGCCGGCTTAGATTGCATTTATCGATTTTGAATTAAGTTTCACTTAGTCGGAGTGCTGCACGTATAGTTCAAAGGAAGTAGGCACTCGCTCTATCATTCAATTTGAATTTACGTTAGTTTAAAGAATATTACGTCATGAATGTTATAAACTGACCGAGAATATAAAAACCCTTATTGCAGAAAAATATGGCACTAATTCCTTTGCCCACTTTTGATGTATATAATAGGAGACAATTAAAGCGCCCCACGTTTAACATCTGTTAGTTCAGACGCTGTCTTTAGTTATTTTGTTATACTTGTTGATTTAAATTTCTATAATTATAACCTATTCGCATAATTCGTTATGACGTCACGCCTTTGTCCGGCCTTGGGAAGTTCATTTGCTCACCGGTAGGTGTCGGTAATGTTGATAAAAAGCGGCCATTTGTCTTCGTGTACAGAAATTCGCGGCTACGAAATCCACCAATGTATCTTTTTTATTACTTTAATTGTTTTGTTTTTATATTCAGCGGTTTTTATCCCACGCGTAAAAGCCTTTGCTACTTAATAATTTTACGGTACATGCTCCATAGAGACTGGATAATTTACAAACAAAATTACTCAGTTTTCATCTAACTTTTTATTACATGTAATGTACAACGTTCTTAGTAGCCAGTACAACCCAACCTCTGGTGGAACTCCTTCGTTAATTCCCTACCAAAGAGGTCGAATACGTCAAACTTCGCTAAACAGATTACCATGTCGCTAAATAGAGATTGAAAGATTTTTAGAGCTACTAGTAATTAAAAAAATATAAATATACAATAGTGGCATGCAGTATGCACGACATTGAGTGTACAGGTAAAACTTGCCTAGTAATAATAATAATTCAACAAGAAAAATTCGTTTTGTTAAATTCTATCTCAATTAATGATCATATGGTACTTGCCAGAAAACTAATATGCAATTCTTCCCTCGAATGCAAGCAAAAGTATTTAGGTAACTGTTAAAACAATGGCTAATGACGATACTTACATCACAAAGGATAACAACTCGTAAATCCTATTATAGCAGCAATAATTACATTTCAAGTGGACGGCACGAGCACTTTTTTCTGCGAGTACCTTTTCAACCGGCGTAGAAACGCTTTGTTTACCCTCTTAAAAGATGAGAGCCATTTGCTAAGGAACTAAATATATTGTTTTTATACCTTACTGGGCATTTCTTGGTTAAATGGAAGTTATGAATGCAATCTCAAAAATACACTATAACTGTCACACTAAGAGACATTAAAGAAGGCAACTTAGTGTAGATTTGTATGAGAAATACACTTAGGGCGTCGTTAAACGTCAGCATCTGTATTACAAAAACCATCAGCTGTTCAAAAACAGCTGACTGTCTAAGCACTTCCTATAACTTTTTTCAAGTGATTGATACAGAAACCTTACAATGTTCATTGCCTTGTTAGCGATGAATCAGCTTTTCGGTGTTTTTTCATCCCCATCCCCACTTGCCTTGCACACGTGCTGAGTTTTTTATAGCACCGACACTGTAATGAAGCGTACATTCGGAAACCGGCGCGCCCTGCTGCCCAGGATATCCTGTTTGAAAATAAAAGACAACCCCTACACCTTTCCAGTGACACGAACATATAATACAAACGGTTTTCAACTTTAACTTGAATAGAGTAAGTTTAATTTCGTGTGTTCGGTTTTAGCGGAACGTTTAAAAAGCGATGTCTGCTCGGTAAAACGTAAAACGGGTTGTTAATTTCATTATTTCACTGGAAGAGAATATTTATTTTATAGAATTGGGCCGAGTTATTTTTAATT
>LD688935.1:3639223-3650904 GCA_003118335.3 Papilio memnon
CTTCCCCGTATTCAAAATCGTTCACCGCCGGCTTACGAAACTCGTTCACCGTTTATGCGAGTTAGTTCTTAGTTCAGTTGAGCGCTGGCCGCCATAGAAGTGATTGTGTTTACGCGCATGCGCTGTGCGACATAACCTCAAATGAACTGTCATATTTACGCACGTAAATAAACAAGTGAATTAATTTGTTTAGTGCAATAATTAGAAATTAACGTATTGTATTTTTGTATTTCACATTTTACGAATATTCCCAAGGATTGGTGACATTTCAGTGAAAAAACTTGTGCAAGGAATTCGCGATTGTGAGTGAGTATTTCGTTTGTTTTTTTTTTCGTACACCGGCCAGACTTTGGCTTTGATTTATTTTTGAACATCTAATTGCAAAACCTTCGTAATAAAGTAGAAATATTCATTTTATACCTTAACCATTTAATTCTTAGGTGTTTTATTCAGTAATTTGTTAAAACTACCAAATACAATTTACCGTTGCACGTATTATTAAGTGCTTGTTTATTTAGGTTATGTATAAAATAATAGGTTTCAAAAAACGTCTGCATTGGAATATTTTTTATTTAGTTTTCTGTAAAAGTAGATCAATTAAGGAAAAGTGGATTTAAACCAGGTTTTTTATTTTATACAGTTAATTTAAAAAAAAAACTGTTGTAACATGGTGCTGTGCATTATTATTGATTTTTTAATTTGATTGTTCGTAATAATTAACGATATTTGCTATTAGGTATAATTAGAATACAATCGATTTTTTACTAAACAAAACGCTATCAGATTAAAGCTAATCACTAAAATGGCAACACCTTTTTGAGTCTTCACGGTAGAGATGAATGATGAATGGATTAAATCTTTAAGTTTGTTAATCAGTTGATATCCAACTTTGTCTAATTGTAGGAAATATTCTACATTAATTAGTTAATTACCTACTCTTATTTAATTATAAATTCAATATCGACTTTTTATTACGGAAGATTATGGTCGAATGCACTTTAATTGTACTATAGAGCTATCTCAAGCACCAATAATTATTCAGCCGGCTACGCCTGCGAATCTAACAGCACCTGTGTTTTTCATTCGGTCGCATAATTAAAGTAACAGTATCTGCTGGTTAAAACGAATAGATGCATCTTAAACGCTATGTGAATACGCTATTGTATACTTGAGATTCTTTTAAGTAAAGGGTTATGTTCATAGCAAACGTCATTTTAAATTATTTCAACCCGAATTGACATGTCTGATGTAGCTACTAACTTATTATATGTTTTTTAGTTTTTATAAGAGTGAACATGCAATCTAGCAAACTGCCTTTTGAGATCAACATTATCGTTAAACATACTGAACACTTAGTTACTAACAGAGGTGTTACTTAAAATAGTATTATATTATAGAATACGGAATAATGTAAAGAAATAATGAAATGAGAGTACATATAAAACACTCAGACAAGAAGGCAAACATTTTATTTGTTTAAGGAAGATATCTTTAAAAACATGCTAAAAGTTTTGTGCAATTCTCAATGGTGTGAAGGTCGAAAATAATAGCGGTTATGTTCGAACAAAAGTGTTATAAGCAGGTAAACAAGCCTCGGATACTTGTCGCGCCCTCCAGATAAGCTAAATACTGACTTCCTGCTGACTATGGTGACCATGAGTTTGTATGGAAATCGGATGAAAGGACCTCTTAAGATATGTAACTTTTGTCGCTAGACTAAACCAACCTCGGTGGTCATCCTTGACTGCGATTGAAGAGTCCCGGATCTCTGCACCGGGACTACGCATTGGGTTCAGAAGTCTCCTATACTACGGCTACTCAAGGCTACACGTTGTTGCCTTCTTCCCGGTATACAGTTCGTACCTTATTCAAGATATACTGTTAAGAATAAAATCAGTACTGCGCTAAAGGATTGGCGCAACACTAGATTATTGGCAAACACGTCCCGTCCCTATCTGATAGCTATCAATGTCATTCAGACGTATTGGAATAGCGCGCCATTCGGGCGGGAACCAGTGGCCTGTGTGTTTAATTTAATTGCGTTGTTGCAGTTATGTCTTTTAAAATACCTACATACAATTATTAATCTATGAGTCATAAAAGTGTCGTATAAAAAACCTTACGTGATTATATTATCACAAGTTAACGAGCTTGTCAGTTGTTAGATGCTTGAAGTGAATATATCTTACTGTCAAGGAAAAAAACGGTCTGGCAGCAAATTATGAACTCGGCAAAACATTTTTTCTTTGCGAGATAAATAATTTTATCGCATTGCAGAAAATGTAAAGACTATTGTTTTTATAGAATAAATTATAATCATAGTAATATAGCTTTTGAAAGAAATCTATCTAATTTAGATAAATGTACTTAATGTACTCGTATAATTAAATAATTACTTATTTTGTAGTTACTTTGTCATTGTTGGACAAAACATATCTTAAGTTTAACAGTTTCTGTTCGGATAAGATTTTGTGATCACCCAAAAATTTTTAGAGAATTTTGAATGAAATAGAATTTACTAAAAATACGTAGCGATCGGACATCGGCCGAAGAGCACGTGATTACAAAAACCACATTGCTTTACTCAAGTATATATTTACAATGTGATAAATAACATTGTAAAAGAGTACTCCGAAAGTTCATAAATTATTGCCTCTAGAATATGCATGAAAAGAAACGTAAAAGAATATTTCATTCATAAAATTCGGCTACCTGCGAACTTCAAGTACCTGGTCGTTGCCGTGACAAATTCTTTTATCTTTTTTGTTACAATTTTATAAGTCGAAAATAATGGAAAAGATGAGTTTCATTCAAGTGCCAAACTTTAAAGTCTGACGTAATTTTTTTACAGCTAACTTCTGCAGCGATTTCGCCTTTCACATGGACAAATCTCCTTATAATAGGTAAAGCTCATTCGGGAAATTTGATAGTTATGCAAATGTTAGACGATGTATAAAGACATGGCCACACTAACAGCAGTGCCGTTGACTCCGTCATTGCGGGCTCGGCCTCGACCCCCGTCGATCTAAACGCTGTATTTTTAGTTTTCATCGCATACCTAAATAGCAGAGCGAGTGACTCACATGCCTAGTTATACTCACACAGCTGTGTGTTCTGTGAAATTTACGATTGTTGAAACAAGAATTACGAAGTGAGTAATTTCTTATATTTACGAGAGTACACATATTACACTGAGTAGAGAAATCTTTAGATGTTTCCGGGTCAAATGGCGTGCACTTCAATACTGTTTTCAACAGCAATTCCCATTAACAAAACAATTGACTACTTGCCTATTAATTTAAACATGACTTTGCTGATGCAAATTGACTAATAATATCCACGTAGTTCCTCATCTTAAAGAACGTGCTAATTGAAAATATTATCCTAATGAAAAGCGCTTATACTGGCGATCAGCGAACTTTTGTATGACAGAATTTCATAAATTAAAAAAATGTTCCGGTAAACTTTTTATCATTCTCAACTAATTATTGATTAGTTAGGTTGTACTCAATTGTTACAAAGAGGGAAAGTTTGTGGAACAGATCGGAACGAATTACGAATAATAGTGTCTCAATTCAATTTTGTTTTATGGTCACTAGCTTTAGCAAGCATGGGAAGAATTTAGGTAGAGTTCGAGAGGCACTAAGATGTTTACGAGAATTGGCGAAATAAATACTTGAATATAGGATATTATATTAACTTAATCTCCTACAATAGACATTGTCATCAATTTTTCTTTTACTATACGCGTCGTTAAATATAAAGTAACCGAGTATGTAGAGTGAAACAAATTCATTGATTCGCAGACATGCGATAAACATTACCCTCCTTTTACCGTGCTAAGATTAGTTCAACTTTCTGTTGTTATTTTTAATTTAAATAAGCATAGAGTACTCTCAATAAAAGCGGGCGCACACCTTTGACTAAACTATCGCACAACAGTTGTGCGATTGTCGATTGTTTCGCAGTCTGTTTAGTTGCACAACTAAAAATCGTGTAGTGGGCGCCCCTCCATATAAGCTAATAGGAATCAAAAGTGCGACAAAAAGTTGTGCGATAGTTTAGTCAAATCAAAGAGAGTAACTAATAATTAACTTTTCGAGGATACACAATAATCATACATTATGATCGACTTTGACCTTATTGGTATTTCATATTTCGTTTGTAATTTGGTATTTCGTTCAAATCAATAAATACATACACTTGCAAGGGTGGAAGTAATTTCAATGAAAGAATAAAAATGCAACGAATATGTTGTTACATTTACATTTTTAATTCTATTTTGAAAATTGAATAAGCGATATTTTATTTGGAAAAAAAAATCAAGAAATATTACTCACGTAAAAGTGCTCTTGTGATTGGAGCGAACTTAAAAACGTTTTGTCTGCAGACTTTGAAGGTTTACTGACTCGTCTCAAAAGAATTTCCAAACGTTTTCTTCAAATATAAAATTGCTTTGTCTACCTAGTGCTTATAAATGGCGATTTTATAAAGTTAATATTAGAAGTTATTTTACCAAAGACAAATTACTATCTAAAAATCGTGAATTAAGAACTAAGCTGATTATGCCATGGAACAAAACTTAAGTTGAGGTTATGCATTGTTGAATGGCGGCTTCGAAACCCCAATACACCTTCCGCGGTCTGTTTAAAAATCATTGAGTTACTGGTAAACAATTGAGAATTAGGTTATTATGTCAGCATTAGGCAAAGTATTCCAGTACTACGTCATATGTAGACCGATGACGCGCTGGACGAGACGGGTTCAAGAGCTGACCGACCCCGCTCGCTCGGGTTATATCAATCACGGCAATTGCTTTGTTGGTTATGATTTACACGGCTCGATATACCTTGTAAGAGGTTGCTAATATTTTAATTACCTTTTAAATTGAATTGTTGTCCGGTTATAAAATACGTATAATTTAGCATTGATATTAATATTAGGTACAGATTGGTACGAAGATTAACTGTGCCAGAATTTATAAGACACAGGTCTACAATATCGGTCAAAAACAAATCTAACTGAAGACAGATTTGATTGTAAAATATTTTAGTGGAGTTGTTAATGTGGCTCTCTTCAAACTTTTTACTTTAACTGGTCGCTGGTCGTAGTTCATATTTGCGTTCTGTTTAAGTATAAATCTGTTTTTTGCAGTTTTATTCATTAATTTACATGCCTTTGTTCGAACGGCCTTAATTATAAATAATCGCGATGAGAAGTGGACGGTTATGAATCTCGATTGCGTACAAAGGCTCGAGCTTCCGATGATCAAAAGAACTTAATTGCATCGTCTGTCATATTATCTTGCACATTAGAATCGGACGTTTTATGAATTAGTTTCCTGTTACAAGAAAAAAAGAAGAATGCAGTTAGCAGAAAAGATTCTTTTTTGTAGTCCTTTGAAGTTGATTTTATAAACTGCTTGTGTTAAAAGTTAAATATATTAAATAATATGTTTGAGTTTAGAGATTTGGAGATTTTAATAAGATCATTGAACTTTAATTGCATCATTTTAGGCCGTCCAAACAAAAAGGCTCAAATAGCTCCTTTCCTAGTTGGGAGAATATTTATAAACGCCGTGGGAGAGGCCGAGGTGCTAAGTAACAAGGATATGACGGTTTAAAAGGAATCAGAACGAGAGTTTAACTAGGTCTCTGCATTGTTTATGAGTGGCTGGGACTTTAGAATTCTTAGAGGAATTGTTTCGCAAAATGGCGGCCAACTTTCATTTCTAAAGCTTTAGGTTTCTAGGGACTTTAGCCACTTTTAACAAAAAAACAGCAAATTTTTATTTACTAAACATTTGTATAAAAATATTATTTTTAATATAATTATGATTTTGTAAATGTTTTTTATCAATACATTTATTCAATGGTAAAATCACGTAAACCCGCATAGCAATACAAGTTGAGAGACGCTTTATATGTATCGACCATTAAAAGTCGGAATGTAATTTATTCATGATTTTTTTCGCCGTGTTTCTCACGAAATTAAAACGTTTGCGGTATATTTGCATCCATATAGGGTAATGAATGTCTCGAAGTGTTACCATCCGCCTTTTATACGTACGCGATCCAACGTGAGATAACAGAATCTGTAACATTTCCGCAACCGTCGGTACAAAATTGGACCGCTAATTTTATTTTATAAAGCAATCTTAACAAAAGGAACGCTGCCGAGTTCGAGAACATTGTGGAGATTTGTTTTGCTGAATTAACTACCCGGAATAAATTAACTTGGTTTTAATATAGCGTCTTATCCAAGAGGAGTTATATAAAAGTTTAATTACGACAACAAAAGGTATCTGTATGTTGTTATTTAAAGCGAAATTTCTAAGTCTAGATGAATGAGAATAAAGCTGGGTTATTTTATTGTTTCTTTTTTTGTTGGCCAGTTTAATTTAATTGTGTTTTAATATTTTATTACCAGTCCCAACGGAAGGATGGAAACCTAAAAACTACGCTGTCTGAAACCTTTGAAGCTTGACCACTACGCTCGGCTGGAGTCGACATTTGTTTTTTTGTTTCGACATTAATATATCTATCGAAGTATAAACGTGTGTTGATTAGAACGTATATTTCCACTAGGGTTGCCACACCACGTAAATGTTTTAATGTTCCCAGTATTTTTTGTTTTTTGTCAACCCTATCCTTACAATTAAACATTGCGTTTAAGAGAACATGTGCATGATTCATGTGTACATTTATTAACATCTGATTTCAAACGGAGACATGTCGTGACTGGTTCATACGTGTCGTGAACTTGACTGATCCCATATCGTTTGTTTGTCGGTTGTCCCGTCAATTAAACCATATGGATTGTTTAATTAGTTACATTACTCGTTGACAAAAGACCACAGACAGTGTTGTTATTGAACTTGGCAACGATGAATAACGGTTTTCTTCGTTTATAATTCGAGTCAAGTATTTTTTTAAATGTTTAATGATAAATGGTTATATTCCTAGTTGTTGATTAAACAACGGCGGTGTAAAGGTTAGCGATGTAATTACTGTGTAAAGAAAAAAGTAATGTGCTCATTAAAAAGTTATTTAAGACATACTAAAGCAGTCTAAGTTTTCTCATTTGCTAAAAGTTTAGTTGGTTGTGTTAAAGTTTATCATTGTGTGTGAAAATGCTCGGAAAATATTACAATACTGGCATTCGCGCGCGACTCCGTCCGCGTGGAGTTAAAAAAACAAAAGTCAGTAGCCTATGTGTTCTTCCAGACTATCCTCTACGTCTATGCCAAATTTCATCGAGCTACGTCCAGCCGTTTAGGATACAAACTCTAACAAACATCCATCCATCCATCTAAACTTTTGCATTTATAATATTAGTAAGATAATATTAGTAAGAAGTAAGATTAGTAAAATTGGTGGTAAGGCAGAAAAACTTAATATTGTCCTTGAGACAGAAAGTTTAAAGACTCCTGGATAATTTAATAGTTAGCCGTCGAGAAAGAAAATTAAAAAGGGCTATCGTAACATAATTCGGCCTCCGACCAAATTCTGGTTAGGAGCGTAATTTCTTTTCGTTTCAAAAAGTTAATATAAGTCGAAAGCATTAAGTTTACGAGCGTCGGAACTTGTTCCATTGTGTATCCAGTTTCAAATTATCCGAGCGATTCATTCTCTCGTGCGGGTTTTAATCTTTTTCGGAGGAAGTATCTTATTAACAGGTCGGCCGTATCTCTATGACTGGCTACCGATTCAAATAAATGTTTAAGTGGAACTAATTTTGTATATTTTGTTATGATAATTTTATTTGTTGTATTAGCATTATGCTATGTAGAGTTAATTGTTGAAAATATCTACATAATAATGACCGAAGTTGGGAAAGAACAGGGTGATCTATTTTGTACAATTCGATGTTACCTTTGGCCTAGTCACCCCTTACTTAGGGTAGGCTCTGAGCCACTTAGTGGGGACGCATAGTGAGCTGATGATGATGTTACCCTTTCCTATCTTATCCTTAAATTGCATAGGAGTAATAATTTGTAAGGGTTTTTTCTTAGTAAATTATTATTTATTGCCGTAATTTTTGTAATAGGGTTCTTTATTACCGTGTAGCATGGTTCGCTCTCACATAATGACCCCTTGTGGCTCAAGAGCGGATATCCTTCACATATGTTTTGGAGCAAATATAAAAAGACCATTTTTTGTCAAAACGCTACCGTTCACTGTTTTGCCGAAATGTATTCGCGTGTCGATTACTTGTATTACTGGGGGAATGGTTTACGAAATATTTACAACATACTGTATAACCTTTAATGACTGAAGGTGAACGATTCTGTTGCGAGGATTAAATATTTAGTCGATCTTTCGTGATATTAGCTATATGTAACCATATAGAATTTTATGTTTACGAATCTAATAAAATAAATGATTACGAATTGGTTTTTCATATTAAAGTTGGTGTTATTTATATAATCTTGTTTTTGAAATAAATAAACAATTATTATAAATGCGAAAGTTCAGATGAATAGATGTTTATTAGATGATGTCTCTAGAACGGCTCAACAGACATATAGACCGCTTTACTAATTTTTTTAACTTCCAAAAACTACTCTTTCAAATATCAAAGATACGGCTATATTTACAATTATGGTATTTACAAGAAAGTTTTTTACTTTCACATAACCATACACTATGTTGGTTACTTTTAATAAGGCAACAATAACTTAACACTTTTGCCAATATAAACAATAGCATTTGTATTTAAATAGTTCAATGGTTTTGCATCAAATATTATTTTCATTCCAGAGAGCGTTCTGTCTTGAGGCGTTGTAAGCGCTTCTCAAATCTTGATGATGAGTGATTGCTGGGATTTCGTCTAATGACAACCTCCGCTACCTCTGATGGGACGGCTCGACGGGTTTATGTTTTGTTTCATTTGTCTCACATAATGAAATGGTAAAACGTTAAAAAGCGCTCCGTTCTTTACTTTTTGTTTAGTTAGGTACAATTTAATTTTGATTATATCATATCATAGTCATACATTGTGCTAACTAATATTTTAAATGGGAATGTTTGGATTGATGGATGAACGCATGTTACAACGTGTCTCTAAAACATTTTTACAGAATTAGGCACATTTTCAAATTAAAAATCTTTCGAGAAAAGTTTGTTCAACCATAATTCTGTTCGACCAGATTTTAGTTAAAAGACTGAAGTTATACATACTAAAGAATCACAAATCAAATCTTTGGAGAAGTCCTGCTCCAAGCTTCTAAAATTGCGCCATTTGGTACCAGAGCGTCTTTGATGATGAAATTCCCACCTATACATAGCAAAAGATGAACTCAAAAAAGACCGCATGACTAAGCTGAAAATTTCTAAAAATTGGAAGACAGAGGACATTTATTTCGTACTTCTACTATTTTCGAAACGTACAATTTGGGATGCGATATTTGATACTAATTGGTAAGGGAATTTAATTCTCTGTCTGGATTATTCTATAATTTCCATACGAGTCTCGATATTACCAACAGAGGGCGGACTTATTACGAATTCTCTCATCATCAACTGATGTAAGCTTTATGCAAATCGAGCAAGCATACGAATACGAAATAGAGTAGCATCAGTTCAGAAGTCTGTCTGAATATTAAGATTGGGATAGTGTTTCGTTTGAAATAAAGGTACAGTGCCATTCCAATGTTATTACTGCTCGTTGCCGTTTGAATCTTAAAACTGTGCTAAAATAGATTACTGATTTCACAATTTTAAGGGCAGGTCCCAGCAATCGCTGATAAAGGTTCAGATAGCTTAAAAATGACGTCACTGTCAGATAAGGCAACAAAATCCGATATTTCCCTCGCATATTTTACACCTTCAATTTTTATCAGACAATTGGTGGGACAGGCCCTAAGTCTATAATTCTTTCGATTAATAAATAATCATGAACTTTTCAATTCTGTTATCAATGTGAAATTGACTTTACAAGAATTAAACACAAACAAAACACTATTTTAAAAGGAAATTGATTCATCAATCGAAGTGTACATGAGGATTATACTCGTGGATTGGAATCCCGTCGAACTCAAAATCCAAATTCATGGAAGACTATGACAAAGTCCCGTGTTTGTACGGAATGCGCGTGCGACGCCGTGGGCGCATGAATGGCGCAGTTTGTTGACTGAGCCGCCTCGACTGGTTATGATGTAACTTAACGGGTTGATTTTATGCACAAACGATATACGAGGTGTGATGTGATGACGCTAATCTAGTTTATGATCTGTATTATTATTATCTTTCATATGTGATCGTTTATTTTTCGATACACTGAAGTGGGTGTGTAGATTACCTTTTTTGGTGTTTTAGTCATGGGTGCGATAGAAAGAAGTGTAGAAAAAGTTGACGGAATTTTTTGCAATAATTTAATTAATTTAATGTTGTAGCTCTTTGAGTTTTAATAAAAGAATCTAGCTTAATTTACGTCTTAGATCACACGAATTGATATCAAGTTTTGCCGTTTTTACAAAGTTGATTTAAACTTGAGTGATGGCAACATTCGCATTTACGAAAACCAACGTAATAAAAATACGAAATTCATAATTCAAACAAGGCATTGTCCCGACCTCCATTCACCCGTCCTCTTCAAAAACTGGCAACACTACTGACAGGTGTGTTCCCGACTTGCCCCTTTTTTGTAACGTCCGTTCCCGTTTCGAACTGCTAATAACCTTAACTGCCGAAATTTACAATTCTTCATTTTAAATCTTCTACCCTTCACATAAGATAGAATTTCGCACAACACAAATTATAAATATCACGGGAGCACTAACAATGAATGGAGCATTTCCCTTACGATATGTTACAACGGTTTAAGACTACGGTTAATCAATAATAATCTTTATTACCATTGCGTAAGTTTGATGTTACATTACTTATAGATAAATATCGCGTATCGACTATAATTGTGTTAAGTTGGTTTTAATTTATTTTGGGACACAAAATCGTACACTGCTATTGTGAGAACCTTGGAAATGTATTTAATACACGCCCATCAAGTCTCCAAAGATTTGCAAATAGAATTCGATAAAATTGAATTACGATTAACTCTTTATTTTCTGTAAATTTAAAAAAGTTGACATAAGACAATATTAAACTTACTGTGAAGCTACGCAGATCGTTAGACTTTTATCACCTGCTTCTTGAAGAAAATTACCAGCAATCGTATAAAATGTTTTACGTTTCTACTCAATTCCAAACGTACAATGAAAGTTTCTTAGATATCTCATAAAGATTGAGAATACATTATCATCGCTTTAGAAATCAATGCGACAAAGAAACTATCAGTCGATAGTACACCTAGATATCTTCGGAACAAACACATTCTTAGTGTATACTTGTGAAGGTCTTACGATCAATTTCTACGCTTCACACGCCTCAATTATATCTCAGTCGATGTTGAATTCTTCTCACGTTTTCATCGTAAAAGTGCCTTTTGTTAATTGATTAGTGAGCTGGTCATTATCACGGGTTTGTTTCGTTATTGCAAATTCGCACCTTAGGCCTAAGAAATTCTCGTGATCTAAAATCTTAGAAAAACTTGTTTGAAGGTCAAATTGAGTTGCTATTTTATGTAATACTAGCTGTTCCCTTGCGGCTTAATCCGCATGAAATTACAAAAACTTTATTTATTTGTCAAATTCTCAATTGCAAATGTCAAAATACCAATTA
>LD688935.1:3661923-3681578 GCA_003118335.3 Papilio memnon
TGCACACCAATTTGTATTTTGTTTATTTGTGAGGAAGTGTGCATTCGGCTACGAATAATAAACATAACTGATTACGCAAATCGGTGTAATTGCTTTTTTTTTTAATTAAGGGGTTGCTGCTTGCGCACAATCATCCTTCTTTTTCTTGGATTTAGACAGACAAAACGACTTTAACCTTTGCAGACGCCTGTCATTTTGGCAGAAATACTAGCCTTTGTATCCACAAAAAGCATTAAAAACTGCATCATAAGTTCATAAGCATCATAAATTTTTTGCATGTTTTAGAATAGAAATATAAAACGGATGGAATGCCCATGACTACAAACTATCCTGCACAAAAATGAATCATATTTCAATGTAACAGCACGAATAAATGACAAATCAGGTTTCTCGTATTAGTAATCACTTATCTGTGGTTATTGTTTCCGGAAGCGGTGATAGCTTAACGACAGGGCGTTGGCCTTACGATGTAACGGTCTTGTGGTCGAATTAGACGTCATCTGGGTTTCCGCCTTTTTCGGTTTTAAAAAAAAACACACGTCGAAATGAGATTCTAAGATGGTAGGTTTCAATTCCAAAAAAATTACGTGCGTTTTCAATTCGAAATTATTATTATCTTTAAATATTTACTAGTTATCTACTTGTAATAACCTGAAAAAAAAATAGAAAATATGAAGCTAGTAGCTAGCTTGTGCACTGTTTTGCCAGCTTATTTTTCCCTAATAAGTAGACAAGAAAGCGACGCTGACACGTCGAAAACATTTCTTTGGTTTGTTTATAACGAGACCGGACGGAGTGGTTTCGACTTCCTCCCAATAAGTGGATAATGAGCTGACCATCTTGTTTTGCTCGACCAGAATGCAATTGGCCGCTTTTTTGTTCTATAAGTCCTGGTGAATAGACATTCCTTAAAACGTATTCCTTCGATAGTGCGATGACCCGAAATTTGCTAAAAGCGGAAGCTATAATTCAAAGCAGACCTGTATTTTTTCACACTAAGATTCCATTTTAAATGGCGAAAAAAAACTAATTCATGTGACTCAGAACATTGGAAGCAACTAATTTTAATTTTACATAACACACCTCTATAAAAATATTTCAATATCACGGTAAAAAACTGAATTAGAAAAATTGTATTATAATAAATTTCTACGAATATTGGGAAAGATATGTGAAGACAAAAAGATTTGAAAAAAGCAATAGTTTCGGTGAATTCAATTAAAATGCTTGAGATTCAAAGATCGAAGCGAAAATAAACCTTTATAATAACCTTCCATAATAATATTACTGCTTAATGACAGCATAAAAAGTAAAGCAATGTAATTAAGGATAGAGTAACTGCGTAACTTGCGAGTAGGTACTAAATAACTTAGTCTCCGCAGAGCTTGAAAAGCTGCTACATAGTAACATGTAGGTAGTCGTAAGTCACGTTCCAAGTTAACGTAACTTAACGTAATGCAACTGAGAAAATTACATGTTTCTCGCGCAAAGAGGTTCTGTAATATATCCGTACGATGTAAAAACATATAAAATGCTTGACTTTTATATTACTTTTTTATGACGCGATAATAAAGTTTTGGTAATTCTAGTTTAGCTTATAATTTGTTTACTTTATTGTTATGTTTGTTAGATGCCGACATCATTTAATGTTATAAATTTAGATAGTTTCTTATCGGCTTATTTATCGTCAGATCAGAAGGGAGAATAAAATGTATCATACGTTGAAAAACAAAGGCAGAAGGAAATTGCCTATGAATTTTCTTTAGCAAACATTTTTAATTTTGAAAGTTTCTTAACACAACGGAAATATTTGCTGGTAAATATATTGATCGAATTGATTTATGGGGATGTAAATTCCTTAATATTTACTTTTCAAATCTACTTTTTTTATGTATAAATTAGCGCTTGACCATGATCCCATCGATCTATGATTTCATGGTCGATCACATCACGTTTGCACTTCAAGCTTATCCGGCTCTGTTACAAATAATCCCGGTATCATTTTAGAGTCTTGCATTAGTAAAGTCCGTTACGAGTGATTTATTCGCAAAAGCAAGTCGTAAATTTTCGCCAGTACGAAGTGCCCGCGGGAACAGATGGCGTTTCTCAACTTTTTGCTTATGAAGATGTTTCTCACGTTTACATTTCAAAGATCTTCCTGTATGATTTGAATATCGAGTGGATCTAGTAAAATAAAATGTACTTCAATTTCATACTTCATTGTTATTTGCTTGTTTTACGTTTAGTTACACTAGCGAATGGAAATAGAACACGCAACTAAAAATTAAATAAAAATATACCCACCCATTCATAAAAATAGAGTGGGTAGAAATTGTCAGAGCGATTTTCCAATATTGTGACATCTTTTTTGGTATAGTAGTTGTCAAATATCTGGGTAGCTCGAAACATCATATATGAGTTGCTGCAAAACGTAATTTTAGGTGTAGCGGTCGTTAGAGATGCGTGGAGAGGGCACTGCAGAAGGCAGTTGACCTTGAGCTGTTAAGATATTTGGAAAGACTTATACTTCCTTAATAATCTACGCTTACTCATGCATCTCATCTTTTTTTTACCAAATGGCATTCGTCGCCTAGGCGCCATACACTAATATTAAATGCAAAATTCTCAGAATTTATTACAATAACAAGACATTAAAATGCAAAATAACTATGATATCAGCGTTTCTATACAATAAATCTTGTCGTCTGATTACATCTAGGTACGGCTGTTTAATTATAATTGTATTATTTAATATGTGGCTTTTATTACCTGACCATGGAAGGTTTGGTTTTGCATTTTTTAAGCAGAGGTAAATTATTTCATGCGTAAAATGTCCAAACTAATCCAATTTTGACCAGTGAGGTATCAATCGATTTTAATTCTTTGCTCGATTGTCATAGGGATATAACCAATCGAGTTTTTTA
Source organism: Papilio memnon (assembly GCA_003118335.3). Classification (NCBI taxonomy): domain Eukaryota; kingdom Metazoa; phylum Arthropoda; class Insecta; order Lepidoptera; family Papilionidae; genus Papilio; species Papilio memnon. The sequence continues at coordinate 3,664,848 of LD688935.1, forward strand.
GTTAACAAATAGAGTGATTGCTATTATTGTTGCTTTCATATTAACTAGGGTTATTAAATGTTATGCATTAAATCGAGCACGTTTTTATGAGGATACTACAGGTTTTATCGCCGGAAACGGCGTGACTTTGATGTCCCACGGGTTATATTATTTTATATTCAGAGTTCTATCTTTTTTTTTTCACCTGATATTTCGATGTTTTCGGAATCGTCTTGTTGACATTGCCTTTTTATTAATGTTAAGCCAAATGTAAAAATGTATTTTGCACATTTTATATTCGCTTTTTTGTTTAATAAAAAGATAATGAGATTGTTTACGTTATTTAAAGATTTTAAACTTTTTACAAATGAGAATGTTCTTAATTTTTATTTTTTTGTGTGTTGCATTCTCAATATGCATTTTAATTTAATTCCTTATGACAGTCTGATCCTATTAATGTTACGTGAATTTTGGTTTAAAAATCAAAACCAGAACATTGTTCTCACAATTTTTTTTAGTGTTTTAGATGTTTAGATGTCAAAAACTTTTATGGAGCCTAAACAATCATTCTTTTTTCATGTTTATTTCAAAATGTAGAATCCAATATCAAAATTCAGCAATCTTATTAACCATTTTTTTTTTACTTTCAGATTTTTTTCAAAGTGATGATCACAAACGACAGAGCTTCATAAAATGAAACTCCGACTCCTATTAGCGTTAAGCGCTTTTTTACTGTGCGACGCTAAACTGGCCGGATTAAAGCAGATCATTCCATCCAACGAGCTACCGCCAAACCCAACGCAGAACACACAAGCGCTAAAATTGCTGCAATTTGATACAAAAAATGCGAAAACGAGACGTATAACAGATCAATACAAAGTGCGACAACGACGAGAAGTTTTCGATTCGAAATCGTACGAATCGAGTTTGACGTGGGCACATTCGGAGAGACTCGATGAAAACGGAGACGCAGTACTACGATGGGTGAATTCAGATTCGAGTATCACGTTCCGTCTAGAAGCGAGAACCCGTGGTTATGTCGGCTTAGGCTTTAACTCGGGGCGTAATATGAGAGGGGCGGATTTGGTGGTCGCCTGGGTGGACGACAGGAATGGCAACGCTCAAATTTTGGTGAGTTTTTATAGCACCTGCTGTTTTTTCGCACGGTTTAATGTGGCGTAGTTTCCAAGGATATTTGATGTAAACAAAAATATTAACTCTGTTAATACGCACAATTTTAATTCATTAAAAATCATTCAATCCATACAGATTTAGATTGTCGGTATCAAGTTATTTTATAGTGATTTCTGTTTTATGCTTTAAAAGTATTTGATGTAGATTCTGGTTCACAATAGATTCACAAGCTCCTTCGTAAAATGCATTTAAATTTTCTGCACTTGTTGGGAATTCAAATTGCTGTTTTTCCAGCCATTCCCAGCCAACTCATTTTCTTTGTTATTCCGTTCATTGTTTTATCTTTCTTCAACGTATTTATGTCGTCTTGATTGTTTTCTTGTATAAGTTTTTATTTATTTTATCAATATATCTTGTTAAGAAATATTTTCTGTGCTAAAATGTAATATTTAGTACAATATATATATATATGTGATGTGATATATATATATATATATATATATATATATATATATATATATATAGTCCTAAATTACTCGTCATGAAATAATTCAGCAAGTCCTTAGAGTAGAATAAATAAGATAATATTGTTGAATCTCATTTGCTTTAACGTTTTTGCTTCATATCAATGAAATATTAAACGCAATGCTTTATTATGTTATTAGAAGGCAATTAAGAATGATGTTGCAATGTTTTTAACCTAATTAATTAAAATAGTATCAGGTTATGTCGCTGTTATTCTAACATGTGTAATATAATACATGTAGCTATGTAGAAACAACTCTTACGTAAGGTCCCTATTTGTGATTCGCTTGCAATTCTACTTTTTATTTAGAACACACGAAATTAGTCCCTATTTGTAGGATGTTAATGCTTTTGTTGTAAGCAAAAACATTTTCACCATAAACAATAGGCTTGCGGTTTTCGTCGGGCATGTCAACGTCCCAGTCATCGAACCGTGACCGCCGCTAACAGCTTCTTCGTTGCAGAGATTCTCGTTTTTTTTAAACATAGAATTTTTCTAAAAAAAAAAATTCGCTTGTGAATAAGTGTTGTTCTTTTTGCTATCAACAGGTTTGAAGACCTGAATAGGGTGACGTAAAATGATGAGCGAGAAGGACTTGTATGTTTTGAGTCAATACTACTACTAATAGCATACGAATTAGACATACCACTTAAGATCCTTCGGCATGAGAGTGTACTCCTTAAAAGCTCGGCAACGCACCTGCAGCTTTTGTTGTGGATGTCATGGCCTCCATGGGATCTGCTATCCTCTAGCCCCGTCATTTCCTATAAAAAACCTGCAAGTTCCTTAATTCCATGGTTACATGACTGACATCGAAAGGTACAGAACAAAAAAAATGTGTTAAAAATGACGTAGGTAAATTGTTGAGTTAGACACCAAGTAACAAAGGTATACGCCAACGAGATTTTGCATTTCAAATTGCTGAATAGGACAATATAGTGCGGACGAGCACTTACCATGAGGTGAATGTCCTACTCATTTTGTCGCTTAAAAGGATAAAAAACTGATCGTGTTTTTATTCAGGCGTTTTTGTTGTAGACAAAGCATTATTTTCTTTTATAACATTTTAAAAATGTTTTTTCTTCTTTTAAATTAAACCGTAAAATTGCTATAGCTTTTTGTCCAGTTATCTGTTCCAACTTTGAACTAATTCAAACCCGATAAGCCTAACGAATAATACCTTTTTATATGATTGTCTAGGTTACAAAATCTATCATTAATCCTTATGGATAAATCAAGATTATTCGGAACCTTGACTAGAGACGTGAGACCGCACATCGTAAGTAATTAATGACATGTGGAAAATTAGAAAATTACTTAGCTCAGACTCTATATCAAGTAAAATATTGTATGTTTACCGAATTAGTTATTTATCTATATTGTTAAAAAAACTCCATAGCTTATAATGGGTAACTGTGTGGATTTAAACGTAATAAAGTACGTAATAAATTCCACATTACATTATTGAGATTAGCTTCCAATTTGAAAACTCTATTTGGGATATCTAAACGAGATATCGGAATACGCTCCAAATTTTCATTCCTCGATATATTTCTCCAATCGGTAATGCGATTTTTATGTAACGATATTAAATTGTATGCTATATTTACTGATAGCACTCTCAACTTGATAACAAAACATAAATATTTACCATCACACCAATTAAGTAAACTTTAGAGCGTAATAACAAAGTTTGTTTTTATTTACAAGTATGAATTCTAACATTTTTTTTTGCATTTTTTGAGTGTAAGCTAAGAGTAAAGTGCAGCCTAGCTGTAGCACTTCTCACAAAGGTACTACTCAATGTCGTGTCTTTTTCTTGAGTGTACGTGAACTTCTAAGATATTTTAAGTCTCCTACGAAAGACGGCAACATTAAAGGAATATAAAATAGGTACCTTCTAAGTACTTATGTTAAAAGTATGCAATATTTTAAATCAAATATTTTTTTAAACTATTTTCTTAAATACTTAAGTAAAAAGTGACTACTAAAGTTTCTACTTCATGCTATCAATGTCACAAGACCTTCGCTTAATCTTATCTCGAAAACCTTTTCGATATAAAAAGTATTATCAACCCAATAATGAAGTAAAGAAATTATTAAATAAGATTATAAGCCTTAAGATAACTTGTTTAAATTTATTAAAGCGGCAAATGAATTAAATTGGATGTGAGTTTTGATGTGAGTAGAATACAAACGTATTACTAAGGCTGTATTTCTGGCTACTGCGTAGATAATTTCCTTAGTCCTATAGTGTTATGTCTGTCACATAGGTGTCAAGTGCGCTTATCGTGTGAACACTATGCGATGTAGGTTTTGTATCCAATGCATCGGGTTTCCTAAACTACTTTTTTTATATGATAAGGCAAATGAGTAAGCGGTTACCTGAATCCAACGAAGCGGCCGCTGCCGATAGACATCCGCAATTGTAGATGCGTTGCCTACCCTTAATCAACGGAGGAGAAGACACGCATAAAGAGGATATTTCCCCTTCCATTGCGTCTCCTCCACCGTCATATCTACTTTCCCTTCTCATCCTTTCCTCTTAAGAAATGGATGAAAAGGGAAAGGGACTAATGTTAGACCTCCACACCTCCTAGGCACCTCACTGATCAGACGAAACGCGGAATTGCTTCCACTTCACGCATGTCTTCAGTGTGGTCGTGGTATTACACCGGGCGAGTCGGCCTTACAGTGCGAAGATGTTAAAGCGGCCTCTACCATTGTTAAAACGTCTCCTGCATTCTGAACTATTCTTATAGCAATTTATACACAATAGTCTGTCTTTTATGTTGTCTAGGTAGCCGTTAACTTTGTTCTCAGTTTAATCTTGTTATTTGTATAGTACTATATCTGATATACGAACTGTTTGTGGTAATACTGTCAGAAGGTTGTTGAGCTTTGTAGAATTGAATTCTGACAATTTATAGAAAGAATAACAACTTCGAACACTTTTTAAATTCGGTCTATCATAGATGTTGAAGAAAGTCTAGAAAACCATATTGATTACTATGTTTTAGTTAATTTCGCGAGGGCGGAGTTGCAGGCAAAAGCTAGTTATGGTTGTAGAGTTAATTCCTACTTCGACATTAACATTCAGGTCGTTCGTTTATAAAACACATTTCTCAGTCAGGCATCGTGTCGAGTGCCGACCTTTGTGAGCCATTTCAAAATTCACAGACACTCGTTTTAATTTCCGCCTTTATTGTTAATGCGACGTAGGATTAAACGTTGCCGACGTGCGTCATACCTTCGACGTATTCGTTTTCTGCTATATCCTGCTTTATGTTGTATGCAATTTTAACACTATTAAAAAGTTTAATGGTATTAATTTTGATTAGTAAACTTTCTCGCTCTTATCAGGGATGCATTTGTGTATGTAAATTCCTATCTACATTGTGCTTCAGGATACGATGTCTTCTTTCTATATTGAATTTTCAAAAAAGTTAACAAATTTATTTTTTTATTGATGCGATACTTGTTTAATTTTTTGCATAAAAATTTTCTGCGAATTATGTTCAAGTGTCCATGACCTGATTCTAACAAACGAATATTATACTAAAAGTTTGCTTAGAATCGGTTAGCAACGAAGTTAGAAACCAGCCCCTATAACAGGCGCAGCCAAATTGACTAACTTTACATTAACCAGTGTTTGTTCTATTATTGACCAAAAACAACTATTGCGTACTCTTATTGTAGCCTTACCCCATATTTTTTTTAAAGTTATCCATTCCGTTATATAACATTTCGAAGAACACAATTTCGTACCGATATATCGACGGGATTCGAAATAAACCGAAGTTGTTCAAGATAGTTTTTCGATTAACAAGAAATGTTTGAAGTGGCGCAGCCTACGTCCTCTGTTGGTTTAATCATGTGGGCCAATACCTCCCGGTCGGTCCCTCAAGTAATCTATTCGTGTTTTTTCTGCCGAAGTCGTGTGTATTTTTTACATTCGAAAACGTAGACACAACTGTATAAAGTACTTGAAATTTTTACAAAATTTTGTATGTATTTCTCGGTTAATTGAAATTCATAAGGATTCTCAGATCTGTTTAAATACCAAAGACTTTAAATGTACAGAGACATACAAAATTATTGTTGGAATAATTTATAGTATTATACAATTATATGATTTTTAATATAAATATAGTTCAAAACACAATATGTCCATACGAGTAAGTAAAGATTTTACTAGAAAATGTTAAATGATACACATAGCTATGTTACTTCTCGGGATATTTGCTATCAACGGAAGCGTATAGGACCACACATCGCTACTAAACAACGTCCATCGCTTTAAACTAATAATTGCCTTACACACATATGTATGACTTCCGGTCAATTGATCCCGGCCACTGTGCTGCTATTGACAATTAGGCTAACTGGACGAAATAACAGCGATGGTCCAGTAAGTTAACATGTTATTTGGCAGTTCATGGTTCAAATCTTAAAGCAAAATATTTTATTTAATTTTTAAAAAAGACGTATTTCACAAACCTTGTAGGTTTATTTAAATTACGAAAAAGTAAATAACTTAAAAAAAAAGAATCATAGACAATTTGCGATTATATCAAATGAGTGGTTCCAGCCCTACAAACTACAGAGGTACACATTCTGTATATTTCAATATAAATGTAAATATTCTATACGTTACTTTTTATAACATATCTTCAATGTTTTGGGACAAAACGTATTCAACAATTTTTTTTATAAAATGAATGAATAAAATGATCAAAAGCTGCGAAACTTTTTACCGGAAAATAGTTACGTCGGCGGTCCTCTTTTGTGTCTCAAAAAAACTTGTCAACATCGAAAGCATTGTTATACAACAAATAAAATTGCACCACAGATAAAACATTTTACAAAATAACAAAAAACTCATACTGTAGCAGGAGGATTGGATGATAATCATATCTGACTAGCTTTCGCCCGCGACTCCGTCCGCGTGGAATTGAAAAAACAAAAGCGAGTAGCCTATATATTCTTCCAGACTATCCTCCACGTCTATACAAAACTTCATGGAAATCCGTTTAGGCTACAAACTCTAACAAACATCCATCCATCGCTGTCGAACAGAATAAATAGTATCCTATGTCCGTTTCCTTGCTCTAAGCTACCTCCTCATCAATTTTTAGCCATATCGGCCGTTCTTGTGTTATAAATGGTGTAACTAACACGACTTTCTTTTATATATATATTATAGACTAGCAACACCTCGCGACTTTGCCCGTGTGAAATTAAATAAAATAAAAATATAGCCTATGTTACTCAGTGATAACATAGTTTTTTAATGGTGAAAGATTTTTTGAAATCTGCCCAATAGTTTTTGAGTTGTGTCAATACATACAAAAATACAAATCTTTCCTCTTTATAATATTAGTATAGATTATACCGTCACTGGTATATTTATATGTTTAGTAAGAATAACAGTCCACACTAAGGTAGGTTTGTACAGCAGTTACAATAGAAAATTCAAAATTTTCCCGTGCCAAACAAATAAGACCTTCAACATAATTATGTCTTACGTGTATGTATTTTCAACGTAAACGGAGATCCAATTAAAGACGCATGTTGTCAGTGGAATACTAAACAGTATTCGTTTTGGAAATTCCCATGCAAATCGATTCTAATCGACGGCATTTTAAATCCCTTCGCACGCACTGTATGCTCGCGGTCACGTAAAATGACTCACTCTATCCTTACAAGATTAGTAATCAGAAACATGCGTTTTGTTATTTACTGTCTAGTACAAGTATTTGATTGCCTTTTATTTTATGAAAAATTCTTTTTTAAGAGAAAGTAATCGCCTTATATTTTTGTCCATTAGACACAATCTTAAAAATCTTTTTAATTTATACTTATAAAATGCTGCCTGTAGTATTTAATAATTAAAGTTTGACTGAATTTATAGAGTTATTTTTCGAAGGTTCTGGAATATTTTCAACAATTTATTTTAAATAATGTTACATACCAGGAACAACAAACTTGATTTAACCACTTAATTTATTAGCAGGGAAAGCCACATGTGTAACGTAGGGGCCAAGGCGACCTACTGTCTAGGATTAATCTTCGTTATCGTAAACTAATTCCTAACATAAACCAAGTCGTGGAGATTAACGAACTTCACTATTAGTAGTATTGATTAAATAATTATATATATTGTCTAAGTAAACATGTAGTTGCAATATAGATCTACTAGCTGTTCCCTTGCGGCTTCATCCGCGTGAAGTTATAAAAAATTTATTTCATTGTTTATCTACATTTGTCAAATCATCAATTGCAAATGTCAAAATGACGTAACATGATGACAAACCATGGCAATCTTGCTTCCTTAATGTTGGCAACAACTTATGGTCTCTTTCCCACATTAGGACTTTTATCCAAAATATTTACCCCCTAAGTTTAATGGCGTGAAAATATATAGCCTAAAGCGTGACGTAAGTGTAGGGCTTTTTATTAAAAAAAGAATTATTCAAAAATATGCTGTAATTGCTGACATCTTAGGCAACAAAGAAGTGTGTGTTTACGCTTTATTATATTAGTATAGATGATAATAGGTACATCCAGAGTTGTAGAGCATTGGTTTTTGTTGTTTAATTAAAGGTTGGTTTTCATTATTGCGCTTTCACTGAACGATGTACGTTGCAATAAAACAAAAAATGCTATTTTATTTTAAAGCAATTATTACGATCATGTTTTACATAAATTAAAAAAAAATTCAGTGTCTATTTTAAGTTTGATATGCAACGAAAAAATTTTGATAGACATAGCGTTAGTTACAGGAAGTAAAACCAATCATTAATGGATTCCGTAACCACAGATGGATGGTTCGAGTAATTTAATTCTGTTCATACCCTTCGGCAACATATGCTTATTATAACCCGAAAAATTCCTATACCGCCATTCGTCATTCTAAATTTATAGCCCCAATCGAAAAGGTAATGTGAATAGTTTTTGTTTTATGACTAGTAGTTTGGCTTTTAAAGACGTAAAATTGTTCCGTAATTATGAACCTCCATATTGCATTGGAATGAAGTACTTAATTTTTTTTATACAATAAGGTGGCAAACGAGCAAGCGGCCACAAAACGGGTTAGAAAGTGATAAGGAAACATTTAAACAAATGAAATTCAAGTATCGATATATCGAAAAAGCAATCGTTAATTAATAGTCTCGAGTTTTTGACGGGACTAAAAAATGCTAGACGTAGAGAATTCAGCAAACACTGTTTGCACGTTTGAGCGTTAAATCGACAGAACACAAAGTTAAAAGCGAAAGCCTTAAGTATTGCAACACTTAATGACTCGGTATTTCTGTACGACGATAGTGTGGGACATGCAGAGCCTAGCCTAAATCCCGGTAGCGGACTTAAAGGTCGCCGAAGTAAAGGGCATTAGTACCAAATCTATCGTAAGCTTAGAGCTTATTCTTCGTTTTTAGAATCATATTTCATTTATCTTCATAGAGTATAGAAACAAAAGACATATCAAGTAATACTCCTAAAATATTTCCAGGGTTTATTCCAGAAAGCTGTTTAAAATGCATGCACTAGAGGTATCGGTTGGACTTCATTACTCCTGTCACGTCTTTTTCGGTCCTATCACTTAAAATTCCAACGATGCAGCATTTTAAACGAACTCGACATAAGTCTCTGGCGCACGGTATACGAGCAACATTTGAATGCGCTCCTAGAATAGCCAATAGATTTTTGAACGCTCCAACAATATAACAAGGAATAATATAGTTCACTCAGGTAGAATGGAAATAAGCAAAACTAACTTGGCACAGGTAGACCTTGGTTCGTAAAACTGCAAAAGAAAATATGGATCATGGAGTTTTTAATGGTAGAGTAATATACGTTTTCCAGAAAATATACTTACGCCCAAATACTGAAACGTCATTTTAATATGTTACGTCTTGAATGATAATGCCACGCTTAAACTCCAAATTCCTTACAATATCTGACGTCATCCGATCATAAGTACACCAAGCGATGCATGATTCGTTTCAGTATTTCGCCGTTAATCTGCGATTAAAGTCTCTAGGTGTGCGAGGATTTTGATAGCGTGACTCGCAACAAAAAAGCGCACGCCTTCCAGTCAGCTATTAACAGAAAAATAAAGAAGAAATCGTTGAGTCATGCATGTCATTTAAATTACATTTAAAGAGCAATAATAATGTGTTCGATTGATTACATGTACAGCTTGATCAGAATAAAATTTCACGCGAGTGGCATCCGTTTCGCATTTTAATTGAATTTTGGACAAATTTAAATTTTGATATTGGACGCAGATTTCAATGTATAATTGCTTAAAATAACTTGCATTTGTTATTCAACGTGTTTTGTTTTTAAACCTTTATAACTAAAGTGAATTGCATATCAGTTTTAGATTTTTTTTTATCAAACTTTCCTATACCTCTGAAGAGTGATATATTTAGCCATATAGATAAACTGTCTTTGTAATATTTACATAAATATTCGATACGTAAGTTGTATCACCATATTTATACATTTGTATTTCAATATTGACACGAAGAGATCGTAAAAGCAAACACATGCATACCTTATCTCGTTTCACTGATCGGTTTGGCATACCACGGTTCGGTTATCTAAGATCAGTAGCTATGCTTCGAACGGTTGACCCTAATAAAGCATTTGCAACCCTTTGCACTCATTCATAAAAGCTAAATTACTTTAACGCCTTCAATCAGCTGGGTACGCAAGATAGAATTGTTGTGACAAGATATTTTTCAATCGGTAACTAAAGAATGCTTTTCAGTAAAAAACTAATGCTGACTTATTTAATGACAGATTAGAAATCTCTGGATAACTCTTTCATCTCTCAATACATGTTAAAAATACGAAAATATCTACAAGTTATTTTAATTGTTTGTCTGCTACACTAGTCGCTTTGTGGTTTATCCAGAGTATAGTGCATACAACATGACTTGTACGAAGTCGAGACAGCTTGTCCTACAATGTCGGACGCAGTCTGTTATTTAATTCAAAACATTAGTTAGTAATTCACGACGCAAGGTGCATGCGGGCCGACACCTGCACTTTAATGTTTATCTCTTAAAACACATGTAGAATTAATATACTTTTTAATAACAACAAGACTATAACTCTACGTTCTAAGTGGTAAGGTTCAATTTGTTTTATCACCGTAATTGTAGTAAATACTTTGATTAACAGCACATAGTAAATCGACTGTTGTGTGTTTAATACTAAATTGCGTTGTATAATGAAGTTGGCTGCGTATCGTCTAAGTTATTTTCATCTGATCTACAAGTTGTACATTTAATTTCTTACAGAGACATACAAATCATAAGAAAGGGCTACGCAAATGTAACTTATGAAATCAGAGATCCGAAAGGGGTGTTTGATGCGTCGCCTATTGCGCCGCGTCTAGTATTGATTCTTGAGTCTACTAAATCTCGGTTTATATAGACTTATGTACTACATTAGCGTAGGGCGCAGTTGGGTGACCGTCCTGGGCGCCATAGGTTTACCGATTACTCTAACATAAAACTCTTAATCCCTTCCCCTCGTTAAAATCTTGCCCATAGCGACATCTATCCGACAATGTTTATATGTGTACATAAAACTATTTTTATAGAAATATAAATTGCCTAGAATTTCTCGGAAGGCATATAGTGTGCATTGTTGACGTGTGTAGAAATTCCTATCTACGAACAATCAAAGAAATGAATTGTGAGGCGTATCACTTGACAAAGAGGCGCGCGGCTGAATCGGCAAGCGTTTGACGTAGAGCGGGTACACCGGCCGGCATTGTGTTCGCGATTCTCATGCGCAAACCATCAGCCGACTTCTCAAAACTTATTCTTTTGTGTGAACGTAGAAGGAATTTTAATGCTTCCGCTTGAACTTGTAAAATTGCACAATAGATCGCTGTTACGCAAGTGAGCTTCGCGCACCGCATTTCTCTACCGTGTATTTTAAATATATTGCTGATAAGCGCCAATTGTCTCTTCGAGGATCGTTGTAGCGTAACTGTTTTAACTCTAACTGGTCTTAATCATAAAATCATGCATCCAATTAACATTTACATTGCGTCTAATAACTAAACGACTATTTAATTGATTACTTGCCCAACTACTTGATCGATACTTTCAATTTAAAATTCATGGTAGATATTTAATTTTCGATATTAATGTTACCCTATCTGTTATCTCTGCTTATCCCACCATAGTTCGGTATAATTTTGATTTTTATATTTTTAAACGATTACTGTCTCGTACGTAAATAAATGTTACGTCTACAATGTATCTTTGTCGCTCAGTGGTTTTAAAGCTAAGACTCACTCAAGGCGCTCTACTGACAAGGAAACCGCAACACAATCTCTTGATTGATGTCCCCTTATGTCTTTACTCTTTGTCTACAAACGGAAATGTTAAACTAAAACTGAACTCTAAGTTTATAGTTAAACAGTCTCTTATTGCCCTTAAAGCTTTTTTAAACGATTTAAAAAAGGAACATGTTCATTTTTCTCTATTGCATTTTGACTAAGGAAAATATTTTCTTATTCAATATTCAATCTTTGTTTTAATCAACTTATTTTTTACACTGTAACACTGCCTTGATTTTTAATTTAATTTCTACGCCAGGTATGTTACCTTTTAATCCCATATTACCAATTTTAACCAACAAAAACTGCATAGATATTGAATTCAAAGTTTTCGAGATTCCCACAACTCAGGACACAACAAAACATCCTCGATGAAACAGGCTTTAGCCAGGATCGCGGATTTAAAGCACGGCATGCCAGGAACGTTCCCACGCTATAAACTTATACCGCATCCTGAGCTTAATTGTTGTAGGTTCGAACCCGGTGGGTACCCGACGTCACTGGTCAACTTCCGTTGAGCCGGAGTTTAAACCATTCTCATGTCACCGACATGGATTTCGGCAATTTATAATCGGTCTGGTAAAATGAACTGTCACCTAATTGTGAATTTAAATGGTGGGATGTAAAAGAAACGAGTTAACGACATTTAATCGCTAAGTATTAGTAATTTATTAATCGTAAGATAGTTTTCTTAATGATCGCGGAACTGAATTTTCATCCATAAACCGGCGTAATGATACCGTAATTCTGTCGTAATTAGAGCTTATAACAGCTTTTGTAGGGGGTTTTAATAACTTGACTTTAGGGACATGCGATTTCTTACTGATAGTTAGCTAATCGATTTTGCAATAGATCAACTAGTTTTAAACTAGTGTTACTAGATCGTACGTTATAAATTATACCATCGTACTTATAAATGCGAATGTTTGCCGAAATTTGGCAAAGATATAAACGTAGTCAGGAAGACCATAGTCCACTAACTTAATTTTACTTCCGCGCCGACAAAAGCTAATATTCTAAAACATCCTGTGAATATGAAATATTTAAGCTTCATCATTAACATACCTTAAATTTAATACATAAGTTATGATAGAGCTTTACACAGAAATAAATAAATTTATGTAAAGTAATCCGTTTATTTATTAATGCATGTATTTATGTTAAAACTAAGTTACGGTGTATTAAAACGAATTGTTAATTGATTTTACTTAATATTGCTATTCGAATTCTACGAATGTTTCAGTGACATGTTTTAAAATAACTGTACTGAATTTGAAATCTTAAATTTTTTTGGTAAAACTTCAACAGATCATTAAAGAGTACATCTTACTCTACATTTGGTTCCTACATTTATTTTTGATCAATTTACCCGCTAATTTAGGAAATACTAGCTTTCGCCCGCAACTCCGTCCGCGTGGAAATAAAAAAAAACAAAAGCAAGTAGCCTATGTGTTCAGGCTATCTTCTATATCTATACCAAATTTCATCGAAATCCGTTCAGCCGTTTAGGCTACTAACTTTAACAAACATCCATCCATCCATCTAATCTTTCGCATTTATAATATTAGTATGATTACTATTGTGTAAGCTTGTGTGAGTACGTTTCGTCATGCATGCTACTGTCAAATGCAATGACACGGTGCAGTGGATCGCAATCGATTCACGTGAGTCACGACCCCATGGTTCAATGAAACCCTGTATTCATTTGATTTTAGGATATGTTACCATGGTATCAAAGGGTTCATGGTAGATTTATAACCGGAGTTTCTACGGTAAATCTATTCTAACCAAAAATATCACACTGGTTTCAAAAACAAATAACTTTAGCTTTATTCTAAACTAGCTGTTGCTGGCAACTTCGTCCGCGTCAAATAAAAAAAAAGGTTACTTACTGATAATGTAGCTTTTTAATGGTAAGAATTTTTAACATCACCCCAGTAGTTTTTGAGTTATTTCAATACGCACGAAAATACATATCTTTCTTCCTTGTAATATTAGTAGTTATTTCGGATTTATATTGCTATTTGTGTTTTGCTTTCGTAAATTCTTCGGGCCCATTTCTTGACAACATTGTTGTTAAAAATATTGTTTGATCAACTTTTAACTAAGTAATAGGACCTATAAATTCAACCTTAAGTATGGAACCTTTAACATCAACCGCCTACATATAGAAACACAAAGGTCTTAACGATCTTTGTCCCGGCATTCAGTAAATGTAACCACACATGTATTACGAAATGCCAGGTGTTATAGCATACGGCGGCACGTGCGTTCGGAAACGGCATCTGCTGGCGAGAAATAAAAAAACCCGGGAAATAATACTAGTATTATTATTATCTTTACTGCGCACTTCAAAGCAGCTGCCGTTTTATTTTGTAATGCTATCATCTGCCGCCCGTACAAGGGTTCAAATGCCAATATTATTTCTATCATTTGTCTATGATGTGCTTTAATACAATGGAACAAAGGTGGTTTTAGCTTGATATAAAAAGATGTATTAAATAACTTTCGAATAAGGACCTTTCTTGGAACGCTTTGTGAAGTAAGCAATAGCATGTATCGACCTCAGTGTGAAAGACGTGTCTATGATAGGCCTTTACAATGGAAGAGGTACAAAGTACATATAGTTCTTTTATCCGTTTGGAGCAATAACTAGGAATAGGACCTACTTGTATATAGCGATTTTTATATAAAGTTTTGCAAAACAAAGGATAGGAATTCATTTTACGAAATAATAGTTCTCAAGTGAAATATAATAGCGATTAGGATTCTTATTATTTTTATTTCAATTTACATTAATTTAATTTCGTATTATGAGGTCACGGACCCCGTTAATTACAATGATCTCACACAGAAAAAAAAACAAAGCAAGTTTATTTCAACTTTGGACTTTTCTCGCGGATCTAAAATCTTAGGTTTTATACTAAATTATATTTTTAAATGATCATTAATTATGTAAATTAGCCACAATTCATGGTAGGATTCAGTGTACTAAAAGATTACTAATTGGTGGGTAAAAAATAATAACAAAATTTAATATGAAAATACCACATTTATAACAACTCGAACACAGGTAGGTATAATACTATCTTCTTCCAACGGAGGGTCGGCACAGTATGTGGTGCTCTTCCATTAATTTCTATCAGCCGTTATATCTGAATCCACTCCCTTATTGAGCATATCATTTTTCTCACAATATATCCCGACTGTCTTTGGTCTTCCTCTACTCATTGCATCATCAATTAATGTACATTTGTCTATCAACAGGACTGCCACGGGCTAGAGTTTGAAGACCGAGCTGTGGCTGACGACGTGCAGAACTACGAGCTGATATCAGGCTATCAGAATGACACGCACACAACAATAGAGTTCCGAAGACTGCTCGACACATGCGATAGACAGGACTTTGTTATTGGTGTTAGTATTGGTTATTTTGTCACAAACATTTGGACAAACATTCATACGTGATATAATTGGTTATAGCCCAGTCTTTTGCCATATAGAGTTGGCGCATGAGATTTTCTGTCGTCACTCCCTTAAGCATGTCACCTTTCACTAATACCATACCTATTCAAATGTTTGTCCAAACATTTGCGCCAACGCTCACTTGCTTTTTTGTAATTACAGGAAGACACTACGCAAATCCTATGGGCGCTAGGTCCGCCCGGATCAGATGGGCAGTTGCCCAAACATGTGCAGAGTGGAAGCAGACCTTTGCGACTTCTGCAACCATTGTCCAAACCTGATGACGCGTCATTGATGCAGTGGGATGTCAGATTACGTGATGTAAGTATGACATTATCTGAGAAAAATCGTTTAGCTTAAAACAAAAGCGCATCTGTCTTCTGAACTAACTTCTCTAATGATGATGGATGTTTTTAATTAGTAGGTTCTAATGAGAATGGATGCAGATTTCACAATTGTTCTATATTAATTTAATTGCAACAAATATAGAAATGTGCATTAGAAAATGCTATATCTTTTAATCGGTATCTTGGTTTAAGCTATCATATAAGTAACTTGTATTGCGAATCTTGCGCAAACAAAAGCACATTTAGCTGCCATTTTCATGTAGAAACTTGGTCACTTCTAACTTTGGCTGATTTAATAGCATTGCTTGAAAGGACGTTGTTATCTTAGTACGAGATCAGACGTTCCAATATTGAACAATTTAGATATGCCGATGTTTACAGACATTTAAAATGCAAGTTGTAGTGTAGAATTTTATTACAATATCGTAATGCAAATTTACATTATTATTCTGTAATTATCTTTAGTTCAATTGATAAAAAAAACAATTAATTACTGGTCTACGTTAAAACATCCTCAAAGGAATACACGTAGAGCATGTACCGTCTGCATATAAATTTCATTTAATTAACAATTCCGCTTATTGAGTTGCATACGCTTAAATGAACATCAGTGGACATAATTTAAATAAACTGTGATACAAAGAATCTATGTACGTAATTTTTTTTTGTCAATTAACTTTTGCACAGCATTTTTATGTTTACTATAGAAATATAAGTCCATAGTCCTAAATTAAATTATGTAAATTTTTCTGATAATTTTCGTCCAGAATAACAAAACAATATTAGTAAAAACTTTAAACACACTTGACTTTACAGTGGTAGAGCCCGCTTTAACATTTAAGCACGAATGGGTCGGCTCGCCCGGTGCAATACCACGACCACACAGAAGACAGGCGTGAAGTGGAAGC
>LD688935.1:3681673-3694357 GCA_003118335.3 Papilio memnon
GGTCGCTTCGCCATTTCGGCGGATTTAGGTGACCGCTTGCTCGTTTGCCACCTTATCGTATATAAAAAAAAAAACTTTGTAATTCTTAATATCAGATTTGAGTGTTCATATACTTTTTGCTATTTCCAGTTAAAAATACCTCACGTAATGGCAACATTATTCTGGTGTAAAATATTCAAAGCACCCGAATTACCTAAGAAACACCATATGGTTGGCTACGAGCCTATCATAGATAGTTGGCCGATAAAGAACGGTAGACCAGTGTTGGAGAAGAACAGTCTATCTCCAGTACATCATATGGTGCTTTATGAATGTGCGGAGGATCCTGATGATTACGCATGGAACGAATGGTCCAAAGGCGATGGGTATTATGGACCCAATAAACCTTCGGAATGGGCGATCTGTGCTACTCCAGTCGCAGCTTGGGCTATGGGATCTAAAGGTAAAGGTCTTTTACAATAGTATTATATTAAAAAAATAAGTCATTAAAAAGCTTAGTATCGGTCTCTGTGTGAGAGAAAAGACCTTTTGCGTCACTTAATTACAATTTGGTACAATTCAAAGTACTCTTAAATTAATTAAATTGTAATTTTATTAAGGATATACATATGTATTGTTACTTTAAATAACCTAAAATCAAAATAATAGTTTTATCTACATTAAATTTGTATTACGAACTTACGAATATCTCAAATTATTTGAAATCTCCAAGGAGACGGGCAAATTTATTCATATTAATTTATCTCTTTACTGTAAATGTGTAAATTCAATAATGAATTACTTTAACGCGAAGTTGAAATGCGTTAACAAATTAAATATAGTACTCAAAGTTTAAAATATAACAAACTTTAGATCCTTGTGTTAGGGTTTAAATTTGCATGTATGTGACTTGACTTGGTGTTTCCAGGAGAATTCCTTCCCGAAAACGTAGGCATTCCGATTGGCAAGCGAGGAGGTGCCAGCTTCTACATGCTTGAAGTTCATTATGATAATCAAGCGCTGCACGAAGGTACGTGTTGAGTTATTTAGCATTAAATTAATTTTCACACAAGCAAACTTTAGACTTCGTCTCTTAAGATGGTAGATGTCGCTAATGGAATAAACCTAGCTCTTAAGTTAATACATTCTGACGACAGTGAAATTTTATGTCGTGAGAACGTTGTGTTTAAAATGACATCCCGATATTTATAGATGACTAGCTTTCGCTCTCGACTCCGTCCGCGTGGAATTAAAAAGCAAGTCAGTAGCCTATGTGTTCTAGCAGACTATCCTCTACATCTGCACCAAATTTCATCGACATCCGTTCAGCCGTTTAGGCTACAAACTCTAACAAATATCCATCCATCCATCTAAGCTTTCGCATTTATAATAGTAAGATTTAGGCTGAAAATTCAATTTAAAATGATGGATTCACTTGAAAAGGTGGTTGATGTAATCTTTTCTTACAATTGTTGAGTAAAGTAACGTTTGGCGTAGGTTCTCTTTGATCTTAGGGGGAACAAATCTGAGAACAAAGTTAGTGTATTTGTACTATATTTTAGCCTATTGTGGCTTTTAGCTTATTTTTCCATACATCATCAATTTGCCCTTGTCCCTACGGAGGATCGGCACAGGATGGGCTGCTCTTCCATACATCGTATATGAATTTATTTCCTTCTTTACTATATTCTCTTTATTGTTTATGTCCCCGTCATTCCAACGCATATGTCCATACCACGCTAACCTTATTCTTCTCAATTTTTCTACTACTGGCGCTACTTTAAAACTTCCTCTTCTCTCTCTCCAAATCGTTTCCTCATCCCTGAAGGTCGCGATCACTCTCCTTGACCATCTCTCGAAGGTATTTTTCCTTAATGTGTAATTTCCTGCGACATGGTGTTTTGCATAGTATTGCAAACTTCCTGCAATATACACAATTTTCCATAGAAAAGCGTAATATCTAAATATGTTTTCAGTGCTGGATAGTTCAGGCATACGTGTGTACTACACGCCGCGAGTGCGTGCGCACGACGCCGCGCTGCTGGGCGCCGGGATAGGCGTGTCCGCGCTGCACGTCATACCGCCAAAACAGCGACACTACCGCACCGTCGGTATATGCGGCTCTGAATGCACTAACACGGTAAATTAGATGACACTTAACAGCTGTAATGCCAGCAATAACATTTTTATACGAATGTTTCGCATGCTCGATGCACACCACACAGAAACCATCAAATGGAAATAATTCCGCGTACTCTGATGAGTGTGAGTACCGGAGGTCTAATTTTAGTAATTTTTTATCCCTTTTCATGATTTGGAAGTCTCATTGAAAGGACACACATTCTCTGATGCACTGTCATTGTATACTAAAGTGTATAGACTAGATTAGAATTTACACTCTGAAGTTTGGAGTCCCTACTTAGAGGTTTCTAGTATCTACTAGAAAAGTATTTCTCGGTTACTATGTTAATTAAGAAAGGATTTATGTAATTATTCCCTGAAGGTCTAAAAAAGGAGGTGAAAGATGGTTAAGGACACATTTTTCTTCAGCTGAGTTACTTAATTTATATAAACACCTAATTCCAAAGACTTCGCGAATCTTAAATGTGGTCCAAGACCTTTTAAATTTTTTTTTTCTTAAATTCTTTTTTCTATTTTCAGATGATTCCCGATGATGGTATTACTATAGTCTCCGTTCTCCTGCACGCGCACGGCACAGCGAAAAAAATTTCACTAAAACATATCAGAGGCAACAATGAGCTACCTAGAGTTTCTGAGGTAAGAAATATTTTAATATCTCAATATTGGAAGTAATAGAAACTAGATGGCGTTACCATTTATTAACTTGTGTTTACTGCCATCTTTTGACGCACAAAGAAACTAGTTATTTTCCAAACATTAGCATTGACGTACGATAGATGGCGCTGTATAAAGTTTTATATAGAAAAATAAACTGCAACCAAAAGTAAAATAAAAATAACATGTTATACAATATACCATACACTAGCGCCACCTGGATTTTTATGCATGTAATGTATTTTAAAAACAATGTTTCCAGGAAAATTCGTATGACGCTCGTTACCAACAGTCTCGTATAGTTCCTGGCGGCAGAAAGTTCTTGAAAGGAGACACATTGATAACCGAGTGTACTTACGACAGTACTGGTAGAGACAAGCCGATATTAGGAGGATATTCTGCAACGCAGGTTTGTTTTCATATTACTAATGTTATAGATTTGAATGTTTGAACGAATAGATTTTTTTATCTATATCTATACTAATATAATAAAGCGTAAACACACACTTCTTTGTTGCCTACGATTTCAGCAATTACAGCATTTTTTTTGAATAATTATTTTTTTAATGAAAAGCTCTACACTTACGTCACGCTTTAGGCTATATATTTTCACGCCATTAAACTTACGGGATAAATATTTTGGATAATAACCCTAATGTGGGAAAGAGATCATAAGTTGCTGCCAACATCAAGGAAGCAAGATTGCCATGGTTGGTCATGTCATGTCATTTTGACATTTGCAATTATAATTTGACAAATGTCGATAAACAATGAAATAAAGTTTTTATAATTTCACGCGGATGAAGCCGCATGGGAACAGCTAGTTAATGTATAAGATTGACCACGATCCGACCTGATGTTGAGTGTTGATATGTTCTAACGATGATATGCGCTAGCTTAATAAGTACTTATAAGTCAATTATTAAGTAGATGGGATAGGAAATTTCAGATATGGGTGTTATAATTTACCTCCTAAACTGTTCAAAGGATCCCGATTTTTTTTATTATATAAACCAGCTTTTTACCACGACCCCACTCAGAATTATATGTAGAGGATAATCTAGAACACATAATCTACTTACTTTTGTTTTTTTTTTATATTATTTATTGTTGTTTTAATTGCAGGAAATGTGTTTATCGTTCGTGCTATACTACCCTCGCACACCACTCGCCGGCTGCTACTCAATGACACCCGCTAAGGAGTTCTTTGAGACGTTCGGCGTCAGGGAGTTTTATGGCGTCGATATGACGCAAGTCGAGAACACGTTCCTGTCATCATCGTAAGATTTCTTATTTATCTATACTAGTGATTTCCAAAATGGTCCTGGACCACTAGAGGACCATAGTAAACCTAATAGTGGTCTACGAACGCTGGGAATAAAATTGGAGATCCACTAGTTATAAATGGAGGTCTCCAATTTGATCTGATATTATAAAGAGGGAAGATTTGTATTTTTGCATTTTTGAATGTATTGAAATTACTCAAAAATACTGGGCTGATTTCAAAAATTCTTTCACTAAATAAAAAGCTACGTTGTCACTGAGTAACATAGGCCGTGTTTTTATTATTTTCATTTCACGCGAAGTCGCGAGCAACAGCTAGTTTGTTTTAAAGTGTAAAGTTGTAAATAAAATTATTGTTTTTTTTCTGTGCTCGAATAGTTCTATGTAATGATTGAATATAAAATATTTAATTTCAGATATGTAGAATATCCCAATCTACCTTCAGATCAGGGGAAGGAGTCAGAAGAAGGCGGTATGCAAGGAGATGACCAAGGCGTTGGATTTATGAGTACGTAACAACTCAAAATAGATACTAATACAAGAATATCCCAGTTTTCATCAAAATGGAATCCTAACCCAATGTAAAATAACCAAAAAATGTTTAAACTACCATAGTATCTTTTACGACCGAATACTGAAACGAATCTTACAGAATTCGTAAACGCTGCAAATCTGACAGAAGTCAATAGAATTTATGGCATTTAACAAAGAGATACAAAACATATACAGAGGAGGCATAGTTGACACTGCACTTGAGACATTTATGTATGCCTTGTGTATATATTTTTAAATGTCTTTGGTATTTAAGCTTACATTATCATTAGACACTAACATGTTTAAATATCGTTCCAGTATTCGGCCGTGTTACAAATAATTTCATAACAGTTGAAAAGTTGTTTGAACAATTTATTTTAATGCTAGCTTTCGCCCGAGACTCCGTCCGCGTGGAATTAAAAAGAACAAAAGTGAGTAGCCTATGTGTTCTTCCAGAATATCCTCTACGTCTATGCCAACTTTCATCGAGATCTGTTCAGCCGTTTAGGCTACAAACTAACAAACATCCATCCATCCATCCATGTAAACTTTCGCATTTATAATATTAGTAAGATTACTAAGAAGTAAGATTGAACATGAGTTCTTGTTTCTTAATAATGAATGTCTTAACTTCTGTAGTAATTCTTACGTTATTTTTCTTTATAGAGGAATTAGTAATAAAAGAGCCGTTGGAATTCGGTAACAAGTCGTTCATGGCGCACTTAAACGAGATGCCGTGGTCAGAGCCGCTGCTCACAGAACAGATAGAGAAGACGCTGTACAGCGGCTTTCATATGACCTTCTGTAAGAAGAACGATGACTCCTGGGGAGCGGTGAGTAATTATAAAACTAATTAGCTCAATATATATCCCTTTCCCTTCCCTTCTCGTATAAGGAGGAAGGGAACGGAAAGTGTCTCTGATGGTAGAGGAGATGCATAAGGGGAAACGTTCTCTTTGGGGGACAAAGGTAAAGTTTGTGCAATTACGTATGTCTATGGCCACCGGTCGTTTCGCCTTTTTGTCGAATTCATTTGGTCTCTCACTAGTCTGCCACCTTATAATATAAAAAAGGATTAAGGTATATTTGCACATAAGAAAATACAAATAAAAAAACAACTTAAAACTACTACGGTATGACAAATAATGTGACAAAAGACGACATGGCCCCATTGCTCTCACACCTTACTTAGGAGGAGGTAGGACGCAACTAAACCTAAAAAATAAAAACTACAAACTTTTTAATACGTTAATCAATATGGAACTTATTTATTTAAAACTCTTTCTTTAATTTTCTTGACGAAAAGAGATAATGAGAGAAATTAACATGTCTCTTTTTCCACAGCCGGTTCAGATTCAAACATATCCGAATTTTACCGAACTAACGAACAACGATACATCGGAGAAGTCCTGCAACTATAAAAGCGTGCGGTTACCCTCCGTTACCAAAACGAATGCAGCAAACAAACTGTCACTTACCATATCCGCCATCTTGATGACGTCATTAAAATGGCTAATTGCGCGGTAATATTGAATGAGCCACTACTTTTGTTTTCGTTTTAGGTTGTTTTTATTATCAAGATCTTCATATTTAAAAGTCAGGGCATTTTTGTTATTCGTTTGGAATTTTCGTTGCAAAAACCGCTTTTGTTTGTATGAAATATAGGTTATGTTTTAAATCGTGCGGGAATGTTTTTTTCGTTTTTTTTTTACTTTATTCTAAGTCAATGGAATGGGAGAGTGAGAGTTTTTTTTGTAACGAAAATTTTGATCGTTTTTACATGAAATATAGTACAGTATAGCTATTTTAAATTAGTATTATTTGGCCAAAATTGTAACGAAAGTTATGTTCATAGCATTTGTATAGTTTATTATTTAATAATAAGCAATCCTAAGCTCATGATTCGACACATTTTAAAGCATTTATAGTTTTTTAAAGACAGTACATCCGACCTTGGGAAATAATTTATTTTTATACCATTTACACCTTGCAGTGCATTTTTAAAAAAGATTTTTGATGATTTTATTTTGATTTTTAATTATTGGCATAATGGTTTAAGAGCCTTTGCTTTATCGATATAGAAACATCGATTCATGTTTTATACTGTTTAAAAGAACCTTTGTCTAATATTGTGTAAGAAAAAGGGGTTTGTCTTAGTAATTTAGAATTTTATAGCATCTAAAAACAATAACAATCGATTACTTACTATCGATTTTCGAACAGAAATATTTATGGTCGTTTTTATCAATGCAAAAATGTTGTAATATTATAAGTCGACTTTAATTTTTTATTTTAGTGCAGAGTTACTAGATGGCGTTAGTCGAAAAGAAAAATAATGTTTTGTGATTTTTGTACTTATGAGTTTTGCTCATGCGTTTCATTTTCTACATAAGTATTAATTTTGGATTCACTTATAATACCAAATGCAATACTTTATGGAATACCCTGTTTTCCTATACTATAATTATGAATTGACTGATTCCTATATTCCAGTGTTTTTATGTTGATTCCATTTCCGAAGACATTTTTAATTGTTTGTTTATAAAGATTTTGTCCTTATTCTTATTGCATTACATGTGTATAATTTAAAGATTTGTTTATTTGCATTTTGGAGATGTTTTAATACTGAACAATTTTTAAAATAGACTTAGACAAATAGATAAGCAATATAGGGATGTGTTGGCTCTCTGTTTATCAGCAAATCTACGAATATATTTTTGTAGTATTTTATAATGTAGGTTTTTATATTAAGGCCCAGTCACACTAAAAGTGCCCCAAATGGGGGATAAAGTATTATTACAGGAAATTTTCTATTATGTTACGGACGACCTGACGCAATTATTTCATAAAACAGTATTTTATTTAAAAGGTATTTTTAGTGTGTATGGCGCCAAATATTTATACTTGCTAATAAAATAGAATTAGGGCCTGTCCCACCAAATTGCAAATTGTCTGATAACAATCTAACCTTTAAAATATGACATGGAAATGTCGGATTTTGTTACCTTATCTGACAGTGACGTCATTTTAAGCTATCTGAGCCTCTATCAGCCAGTTGTGGGACAGGACCTTAGTATTTGTGATATGTAATGCCGTATTAATGAATGGTTAATATTAAAAGCAATATCTTTGTAAATGTTTTGTATTAACTTAAGTAACATTTGTTATTGCATCTTAGAATTAAAGTGATAATTTTTATATAAATGTATGAAGAATGGAACCCATAGTTTCTGGCTAGAAAGATATGAAACCAATTTCTTATGTGAGAATTATTTACAAATAATGTATGATGTAGTCAAGCCGATAGCGCCCAGGTTTTTGTATCCAATCTTAAGTTATATTACACGGTTTTTGCAAAACAGATTTGTGCCAAAATAATTATACAAAGCTATAAAAATTCACTTGTGAATTATGCAGAATTGGTTAAGGTACAATTATCTATGAAAGACAAGTCCGATATAACATGAAATCTGTGCTAATTGGCAGCTAATGTTATTATTTTTTGTCGCGCGGAATGCATTTACGCATTTACGTCCGTGCTGCAGGGGCAGCAGGGACAGTTTCATGCAAGGGCGGATCCAGCTTTGGCGCCAGGGGGTCACATAGTCGTGGTTTTATCACATAGTCTTGACAAAATATATAAACATATTTTGTCAAGCTCTAGACCAACCAGTTTGGGGGAGGGGGGTCATGACCCCCATGACCCTCCCCCTGGATCCGCCGTTGCTTTCATGTGAGACTCCCGGTCTTATATTTCAGCCGGTTTGCAGCTAATGTTCATTTTAGGTCATATTTATAAAACTTTAGGTATTAGTGACGAAATATTTGCGATCATATACTATTAATGTTTAAAAATAATCAGTGGTTTTCTTTAGTTTTTTGTTCATTTGAAGTTTTGGTGGAAAGTAATTTGAAAGTTAAATGATTTCTGTTTTCAAACATTTTTATTATTTTTACTTGACTTTAAACACTTTGTTTATTTCCTTTATATAAATTCCTAGAGTCCTTTGCTATTTTTTTTTTATCGTAATACTTAAGGCATTCTGTGTACAAATGGTACTAATTTTTAATTTCATTAAGTACATTTAAAATAATTCAGTACATCAGGTTTTTAATTAAGATATGATTCATTGATCGTTTATTAAACAGTCATTGAGTCTAAACTTCTCTTACTAAAACTACACTAAGGTCATGACTAAGTGTGGAGTAAGTCATTCAATTGTTCTAAATGCCGTTTAGTATTTATATCCTGTGACTTGTTAATTTTAAGTATACGCTTAGTCTTAAGGGTTTATTTATTTAAAAAAAAAGTCAATATAATGTGTTTTTATTACTTCAAGTACGCTATTGTTTTGTATAATTACATTAAATGTGTAAATATTAGTAAACGTACAATCGTGTTTTATTTCAATTGACCTAATAAACCAATTTTGATAAATTTCCCACTAGCTTTCGCCCGCGACTCCGTCCGCGTGGAATTAAAAAAAAACAAAATAAGTGGCCTATGTGTTCTTCCAGACTACGTTCTACATCTATTCCAAATTTCATCCAGATCCATTCTGCCGTGTAGGCTACAAACTATAACAAACATCCATCCATCCATCCATCCATCCATCTAAACTTTCGCATTTATAATATTAAGTAAGATTGCATTGAAAATACTGCCTAAAATAAATTAACAACGGTAGACTTTCATAGTCGAAATTACATATATTATTATCTCAAGTTTTTCAATCAGAGTGAGAAGGAAAACATTACATTTTCGGACAGTTGTTTTGGAATATATGATGGAAAGGTTTATTTAGAGTCGCTTAATTAATGGTAGGTACTGGAGTTTGTAGGAATGGATTCGGTCGTATGGGGTATGTCTGTGGATGCTGCCTGTTCCATTCCAGCGCTTGCCAGTTGATAAGCCAGAACGGTTGTTTGTCTACCGGCAACTTGATTAACCGTGCCACTAGCTCTTCGTCCCCGAGTGCCTCGAGAGGCAATCTATCGAACGGTAAATCGCTTGATCTGAAAATTATTATTTTTATATTAATAAATAGATAAGTCCTATTAAAATTGCACAGATTATAAAATAAACAGACTAGACCAGTATTCCTAGGAGCATTTTGTTTTTAGGTTAATAGGTAAATTACTGATGGTTCCGGTGTGTTCCTTGGAGATCACGGAACCTTCGACTATGTCACTAGGTTGGCCACTGAGGGGGTTTTAATGGGTCAAATCCTACATAACCCTGCCTTCCCACCAGAGGGCAAGGTATCTTTCAAAGATCCCCCCCCCCCGACAGAAAAAAGGTAAATTATTCGTATAAAATGATAAGGTATTGTTGCTCAAAGATAGCTTAGAAATGTAGTCAAAGTATACTTACATGTTAATTAAATTAAATTTTCTTTTGACCATCGTATAGCTTTAATTAACTTTAACTCTAATATAAATTAATTAACTCTTACCCTAACTCGGGTTCGGAAGGCGTTTCTACATCTGGATATCCAATCGGATGCTTCCCAGCGTAAGGAGGTCGTTGACATAACACGAAGGAGAACGACGCAATCAACAACAAGACTGGTAGAAAATCCATCGTCTGTTTAACATTAAATATATATATCTAAATCTATACTTACATTATAAAGAGGAAACATTTGTATTTTTGTATGTATTGAAATAATTTAAAAACTACTGGGCCGATTTTAAAAATTCTTTCATCATTAGAAAGGTAATTTATCCGTGAGTAACATAGCTATATTTTTTACTCACGCGGGCGAAGTCGCGAGTAATCATAAATAAAATGTACTCGCGAGGATTGAAACTTTAAAAAAGAAACATTAATATTAATCAAAATAGTTCATGCACATCCGACTGAAATACTAAAGAGTTACAATTAGTTCCTTTTTCGTGGGATGGCTCGTTCTGTTTTAATTTTTTATGTCAAACTACTAAATACCACATTACACTTAAAGTCAGTAAAATTGATATCAGAGCAAAATATAGGTTCAATAATTACTTACTAGTGTACAACCAAAATAACTGTCTATACCAAGCAATTTTTCTTCCTGCAGTTTAAAAGTAACTGATATTTCTAGCATTATTCAAATATATAAATAAGTCTAACCGACTTCACGCACGTATTCTTTAATTCGATACCATTATTAATATAATAAAAACATTTGGAACAAATAGAATTAGTATTAGACTTCAAGAAGAAAAAACAATTTTAGTTTTTTATGGCATATTGTCTGGGTTATTTTAATTACCTGGGCATGAGGTTTCATGCGTTACGCATGTTAGTATAGTTGACAACTTACTATATTAAACCAAACAGCAGACAAACTCCTTTAGTGGAGTTTTTCAATGGTTCAAAACAGTAACTTAATGTAGGTTATATGTAGAAGTCTACAATAAGAGACTGCTTAAGTGTCTTCCTTAGTAACCACTTATTTGAGTGCGACGGAAATGGTTAGTAGGTACATGTATTTTTTCTACAGTTTTCTTATGTCGTACCAAAATACTAACTCCGTTTTATTTTATTTTTATATCATTCTGTGATTCCAGTAGATTCCAAGTGATCAGTTTTATAGCGTTTGCTCATAAAAGGCGTATAGGACTGAGGATTACTCTTTTCCCGCGTTCCCTTTCTTCCAGATAATCAGGAAATCGAAAATCGTCAATCTCTCGCTCTATACTAAGATTTGAATATAAAACAGAAACAATAAAGTAAAACAGTAATAATCCCTTTGTTTTTATTTTTAAGTTTGCATCAGTACAATAAAACAAATTACATTTGTAAAAAATAAACCACTTGTAAAATATTTTGCACTGTGCAAAAATACTCCGTAGCTATTTATATTTGGCAGGCGCATTTAGATGCTTAACTTGCTTACATGTAGTGTTTTGAATATTTGTACCATTTATAGGTTAAAATAAAGGCTTGTTAATTAATCAAAATGATTTATTTTAAAATTTGATTACCAATTCAGTTAAATTAGACTTATCTACTTCACATGTAATTGAAAATTAATTAATTCACAGGCTTCTTTTCTGTTATGTCCTTATTTGAAGTACTTGCTTTTGGTTCACTTTCTTGTGAGAGAGTACTAGCGATAGTACTAGACGGAATGGCTTTCACCGTCGATGGAGACTCAGTCGAACTGGTACTCTGTGGTGCATCATTAGAAACACCACTCCTGTTGCCAAGATCATTTCGAGTGTTGAAGCTACCCGAGTTATTGGTAACAATTGGATTTTGAGCAAATGGATTAGGTCTGATTGGATACGACTGCGGTTGTTGTCTATGGGCTTCTATCGCCTGCCAATTGATCAACCAGAACGGCTGCTTGTCTATGGGCAGTTTACTTAATCTGTCAACTAAATCTCTATCACCGTTAGCCTCTATTGGTAACCTCTGTGTGGTACCTTCGCCGAACCTGAAAAGAACAAATGAGTAACGTTATATTTCATCAAGGATTCAAATTGAAAGAAATTATAGGGACGCATTAATCGATAAATAAGATATTTAGATAATTTATTAAAATGGAAGTAGAAAAGGAATTGAGTGAAGATTTGAGATGTATATTTTTTATATGTAAGGTGAAACACGAGCAAGCGGCCACCGGAATTTCCCAAAATAGTAAAGCAAGTGTCTATAGTCATCTATATTTACAGATGCGTTGCCTAATCATTTTATTGCATTGTCAATTGAAGTACGTCTTAAGTTCAAGGTAATTAAATGACTTATGCATTAATCCTCTGTGTACATGAAACCACGTTTTCTTCCATTGAAGCTGCAAATATAACTAAGGTTTTTAATATTAAAACAACAGGTAAATGTGAATGATAGTTCTACAAACCTGCTTGAGAGGCAAACAAAGTTTTTTAAGTCAAATTTTCCGGGACAGAATGCTTTGGTATTTACCGGTGACGTAAGGAATTTTAAATATATCGTTATGATTTTGTTTTCTATGATAGTTAAGCCTTATTTCCACTTAGCGATTAGTCGCACGACTATGGCCGCGTGCGACTTTCATTTATTTATTTATTTTTATTTATTTATAAAGTACACCAACAGATAAGTTATACAACAATCACATA